>VZTF01002177.1:239562-325645 GCA_013397755.1 Cnemophilus loriae
GGGGGGAAATGACAATTGCTTGCAAGTAGCTTAACACTTCATTTTCTCTTGCACATCTGAAACAGATCACACTTTTGTTTCAGAGGCATAAACACACTTGTGCTGGTGCTCTTCCATTAGACCAGGCTGCACCTGGAATATGTTTGACAACCTCCTGTGCTTGGAATGCTGTCGTGTTCATTTACAGAGGAATCAGAAAGGTTTAATGTTTAATTATTAAATTATAACATGCATAAGCACACACCCACACACATGACCTACACAATGTATGAGATATAGCTTAAATAATAATTTCTGTAATAAATTCAAGATGCATTTGTAATAATAAAGATACTTAGCAGGAAATTGAAATTTTGGGGGCTGAAGGAAATGGTTTATGGCTACTGGAACACTCTTTTGGTGTTATAAGTTGCTAAATGTAAGACTTTGTTTTATCTGACTGTTCCAAAGAAGACAGAAAGCTGGAGTAACCCATACAGCAAATCAAACAGGCCTCCTGATATGAGTCACTATTTTATGGATGATACGTAAAGAGTTTCACATTTACTGTTTGTGGGTCTTGAATCTTTTTTATCCTTTGTTGCTTTCTGAATCTGACCTCTTTCCAAAATAATTTGCACATAAAAAATCAACGCGGATGTCAAGTTACAAAAAACTAGCAGTAAAAAAAGACATTTGTTTGCATATATCTTTCAAAACCATACCCTGTAAGAAGGTTTCATTCTATCAAGTCTGTCCAACACAGACTCCGAAGACAACAGCCCAGAATAATTCCCTAACACACAGTGCTTACTCTCTTGTGAATGAAGAGTCATTATATCTATTCTGCTCAGGGTTGCAGCAATTGTCCATATTAGGATACCCTAATGAAGCCTGTCATTAGCATGCTGAGCCACTTCAGTAGCTTAGCACTTCTTTTTGTTTTCATTTTGTAATTTGGCATGTAATTTGCATTTCTATGAACTTCCAGGAGCTAAGCCTGCTGGGCCAGCAAGCCTCTGCTCCCGGGGAAACTCCAGGGTACGCTTCAGCTCACACTGTCACCTTTCAAATACTTAAAACAGTTCAGTTATTCACATTTATGAGAAGGGATGCAAGCAAAATGTGTATCTTTGAATTTTAGTAGTTAACTGCTTTTCAGGGCCAGTTTAGCAGTCTCTGATAAAACACAATACTGGCTGACCAAAGCCCTTCATTCTGAATTCCTACAGAACATTCACCTATCCCTCAATGCAGCCCAGGGACGTGATGTTCTCATTCAGGCCAAAGAGATACCAACATTCAGATCGCTTCTGGAACTCACCTCAAAGGAGTTGCACCTACGTCCTATGATCTGTGTGTGGCCAGATTTGTCCTCTCCTGGCTAAATTGAGCAGTGTTCCAATGGCTGTATTTTATACCTAGGCATTATTTTATGTGCCCTAAACTTTAGTACCTCTCCCTCCAATATAATAAGATAAGCCGAGCTATTTAATTTTAAAAGCACTGTTTTCCTACAGAAGAACACAAAATCACAGCTCAGAGCTTTTTGCTGACTTGAAATAGAAGCCTCTCCTTTAAATAGAATTAGGCATCCAATCAGCTCAGAACAGATCTAAAAAGACAAAGTTTATCTCACGGCTTGCTGCAGAATGCTGCCTAAGCTTTAACCTGTCATCCAGTCAGCATGGCTGTGGAAGGGGAGAAAATTCTAAGGAACATCAATACCAGACAATGCCACCGATATATTGAGACAATACAAAACAACTTTTATTCTGAAGCCATCTGAAGGACGGCTTCAAGTTTATGTGGATTTGCACAATCACAACTGCATCTAAGAGTCAGTCCTGTTAGTCTAAGTAGAAAGAATGTCCAAACATCTCCTGTGAACTGCCAGCTGGGCTTGTTTAATTTGTATTTTATTAAAAGATGCTGAACGCACTGAAATGACACTTGAAGGACACTGTGCCTTTGATTCTGGATTTAAAACCCAATAAGTGCAATCTAAGAGTATGTTAAAGCAAACATGTTTATGAACTAGCTGAAAATACAAGCTAAAGATGTGCCTATGAGACAGTGTATGAAATCCTGCACATGTTGACTGAGGATTAGCACAGATGACAGAGAGAAGATGGCATATGGGGAAATTAAAGCAACTTTTATTTAAAACAGATGTCTGGAAGGTCTCTCCCTACGCCTTTATTACAAAAAAAAAAGAATGTATCATGAGAGCAACCAGCACAACACTCAGGTAAAAACAATGGGGCCATTCAAAACAAACAGTAATAAGAGATGGAAAAGAGTACGAAAATTAACAGGTTTTATAGGGGGTATGTGTGTTTTCTGGTAAGGGCACGTGTATGAGTACAAACACCACAACTGTATATACATGTTTAGGCACCTTGTGTGTTATTAGAAACCTTGTGCATTACTCTGAAAGCAGTTGAAAACAACCACAGAAATAATAGCAACATTGCCAGTACCAAAGGGCTGGCATGCCAGAAATAAAAAACGACTTAGAAAGCTCCATCTTCAGCTCTTTCCATATATTCTAAAATTGACTGAAATTTTCACTTTGTTTGGAATGTCATTTTCTCTGTGCTAGGACAAATGACCAGGACAGACTCAGAAAGTGCTCAGTCACGACACTCGTGTCAGTTCTTGGGCAAAATACTTCAGTTTTCATAGGTCCTGTAAAAGTAATTAAGAAATCTTACACTCAGATGGTTTACACACCATATCCCTGAAAACTCCATTTATCAAAACTGCTTTTACTTCTCTGTTGGAATGGTACCATATTGAAAAGCTAACGGACATGCACATGCATGCACAAAAACAAATCATATCCACAAAATTCTTGCAAGTTCCCATGGAAAACTTTATAAGTCTGTAACAACATTCATTTTTATTATGCACCTTTGACCAGCATTTTGTTTGCCCACTAATTCAGCTTTTGGGATTACTTTTAACTTTCCAACTCTTGAAGTAACACTGAACTGCAGCCATTTGGTTCTTAGATCAGATTCTGAAATGATTCTTCAGTCTCCCCTCACTTTTGGAGTTTCCATTAGGATAGCACCTGTCTATGATCCAGAGAGGAAAAGTAGTCCTAGCCAGCGTTTATTTCTTGTCAAGGTTGTGTTTTATAGTTCATTGTTATTTGTATGAATGTGTTTCTAAAAGCAACGTTAGTGTCTCGTTCTGCTGGATACTACATCAGTATCTTTTTAACAAGTTTATGAAGAAGAAGTAACTGCAGGTGAAGGAAAAATTCTGGAGGCATTGCAGGGAGGGCAGCCACTTCCAGCAATTACCTATCCATACCCAGGTTAATCACACAAGCCTCATGCTCTGCTGTGAACTGGAAGTTATTTGAAGGCTGCTTCCGAGGTGGGAAGTGTAAACACGGCAACACCACCTGGGGTGTTCCATAACACAGTGTGTATTCATCCAGATAGAGAAAGAACATTTCCCCAGAACCACAACTTGAAGGCAGAAGCAGTCTTGTTTTTCTGGAGTAGCTGGGATTGGAGGAATCTAGTCCAACTGCCTCCAACAAACTGCCTGAGCACTGATTACTGGATATATAAACGATAACATGAGCAGCAAAGAGCCATGGTGTCCCTGAGAACAAGATGTTTCTGGGCTGCTGAAGATCAGAAGGGACTCAGGAGATGCCCCAGGCAATTTTCATCCTGCCTTGCTACTTTAGGTACAAGTCAGAGTATTACCCTCATTATGAGGAAAACCAGAGTCACACCACCTAGTGTGAATAAAATAATTCTACTTGATGCACGGGGAAAATTCCACGCTATTAAAACTTTCTGTCTTTATTTTAAGTTCAGTTAGAAACCCAACCATGGTACAGGGAACTCTGGATCTTCCCAGATGATGGCCTTTCAACTGCAAGAATACATTTCTGAATGGCTACAGCAGTGAGAGCATGCCATGCTGTCCAAACAACATCGTCTTTATTTTAAACTAATTTTTCAGCAAATATCTCTACAGGAAGCTTAAAAATCTGAAGAGTATCCTCATAACTGTAAGTAACTGCCATGCCAAAATGTTAAGCAGAACTTATTTTATGCCACAGAATAAAGTACGGGAAGCAAAAACCCACCACTAATAATCTCCTTTAGGACCAGAATACAGACCAGAAGGGCAGCTGAATTGCTATTTTGCCACTTTCAGACAAAAAGTGATTAACAAAAAAACCAGTAGCATAGAAAAGTGATCCAGAAGCTCAAAACTGCATGACTTTATCCTTCTCAAAACTTCCTAGAACCAAAGCCTCCGGAAAACATTCAAGTTCAAATCTGTACTAGAATTTCAGAATCCAGCTTGATTCTATTTGATATATATCACCTTTATTTCACTCAAAATGCTGGTCAAAAACATAGGCAACTATACAAGCAACTTTACCATCTAAATTGAATATAAGCACAGTTACACTGAAATAAAGTGAGGGCAAGAAAAGGACAGGAAAAGCTGACAATTAAAGCAGTGTAAGGAAAGTTTCCCATTCCGGAAAAATGCAGACAACACAGGCTCACAGCTCTTTTGATCTTTAAACCACTATTTAAAAGGAAATGCTGAATTACAAGTGTATTAAATGTCTGAGTCTCTAATTTCACGCGGAAAGAAGAAGTCTGTAAGAAAAGTCAAGATATTAATCAAAGTAGCTCAGAAGTTTTGAGGGAAGAACTGCAGACTGAAATGGAAGTGTGGATTGTTATCATTTACTGAACTTAAACATTAAAAAACTATTTATTCTAACTGGGAATTGATTTGTACCAGAGCTGTCATACATGCCAAATTGCTCTCTATATACACAATAGGCATAAACTGGGGGTTACCAGTGAGAACAACACACCAAAAAAAGCTAGCACCCAGCTTTCCCATTCCATGCTTAGCTTGTAAGTCTGGTTTGGCAAAAGCAAGTTTTTCCTTTCAAATGAACCAGGTTTTATCTAGACATTATTAAATGCAACTCTACCCTGAAAATTACCCAGAGTCACTTCTAGCAGTGGAACAAGAAATGCATTTTGAGGCAGTGCAAAGCACTGCAGGTATTTTATTGACTTATTGTCAGAACTGACAGAAGCAGGCATTTTGACCATTCCAATGTTTAATGCTAGCAAAAGGACATAGCTTATCTTGCCATAAGTCTGGCCCAAAAAAGCCTAAAGCACTGTACATGAGGATTCCCACCTCCTCCCCATCCCTGGAGACAAATCATTGTATATGTTGCAGGGGAAAAAGAGAGGAGAGAAGAGAAAAGCAAAGCATCACAGGGTTGTTACTTTCCTTCTTAGGTAGACAAAGGCTTGGATGGATCCTGAATTTCACCCATCCCAAACACAACCAACAATATACCACATATTAAACCACAGGAGCTTATTCCCCGGCCTAAGGGACAGAACCTGAGGTATTTCTGTGACATCTGAAACTGTAGTCTCCCTCCTGGGAGGCTTGGGGACAATTCAAATCCCACCTGAGAGGGCTGCAAACTGACAATTAACTCCACGACAGAGCTTCTGAAAACATCTGTGAGTTGGTGGACAAACCCTTCCACAATTTCACTGCGACTTGAAGCACACAGGCAAACTTATGGTCACTTCTGCAGGCTAGAGATTTCCACTCATGGTTAAACAGGTTTTAACGTCCCAATCAAGCAGGAGTCCAAGAAATTATAGTGAATAGCTCCGGAGCAGAGCCAAGGTGGCCCAGAAGGTTGCACGGCAGGACACCGCTGTCACGGTGTGCCATCAGCCAAGGCACCATCTGCCTCTTCAAGTACGAGTGAGGGCTCTGTGAGTGCCAGAGGCTGCCAGCACATCTCACACCTTGTTTACCTGACAGCCGTCAGATGGAACTGAATAGCTACAAAACCTGTGGTAAGCAGCCACTACAGCTGGGCAGACACACAACTTCCACTTGGCAGGGATCTCCAAAACTAGCAGGAACAGAGGAAATACCAGTGCAAGCTTCGAACCAAACCTGATTGTCATTCAGTGGTCAGAGGGAGCATAAAACCTGCACACAAAGACCGTTCGCTCTATTTCTGTAACAGAGACATAAACAAGACGTCAAACAATAAGAGAGGAAACTGGATATTTGCGGCTCGGCTGCCAGAACAAAGCTTGAAGTCTTAACTTGCAGCTCCATCTCCTCAGAGGAAGTTCCCTGAAGGATAAAAGGACGGCTTCACAAAGTGAGATGCTGAACCCAGCAGCCCCGCTTTCCCACTCTCGTCCTTGCAGTCACAGAAAAGTAGAGACTTCCGCACCAGCCCTTGGCACGGAGACCAAGAACGGAGCGCAAGGGAGTTGGGCGGGCTTGAGAGGAGAAGGGGGAGCCTCCGATGGCAGCAGCCAGCTCTGCAGAAACAAAGCAGCTGGCAGGAGACAGTGCCATGGAGGAAGTCCCTGTCTGTCTGCTGAGTCGAGCGACAACAGCCTCATCATAAACTCCAAAAGATAAGGATAGGGGTAGCTCTACACAAAGGCAAAGAAAACACCCCTATTACTGCTTTCAACAGCCCTGTTAATTCTCACAAGTGCTCCCAACAAGGCTTCTATTCAATTTTCACTCCATGTGTTCCATCTAATGGGAGCTGTATTATGTTTCACGCTGAAGGTAATTACCTCTTGAAATTTTTGTGTACAAGGGGAGTAAATGCTTTAATTTTCTGCAGGTGTCTTGGACACATTCCGTACAAATGCTTTGACCTAAAATGAGGTGTGCATTCCTGTTTTACAGGGCTGCTCTCAAATTAGGATGGTTTGTATTTGCGGGCCAAGCTGAAGTCATTTATCCCATCCTTTAAATGGAGATGCATATAATACATTCTACCGTCACCACAACGTAAACAAGAACTGCTCCAGTGAAACTGAAATAATACCAAAACCTTTCTATTGCTAGTTACCAGAATGCTGAGAATATTAATGGCTCAGAATTTTACAGCACAAGACCAGGAGGCTGCTTCCTCATGGCTTCATACGAAGCATCCTTGCAAAATTTCCTGGAAAAGTCCAGAAAACACTACAAGCTCCACCAGTCCTTAACTTACCAACTTTGACATGAATTGTGACAGCAAAACCTTAATTCCCTTCTTCTGTTTTTAACAATAGAGACACTTCTAAAAATCATATAAGATATCATCAGAATACTGTCCTTATGAAAATATTTTTTTTCCAGTTGCATATTTTGCTAGCATAAAGTCCTGCTATCAGACCATAAGTTACTCATAAAACTTTAAATGTTTTAGTATTTCATCTAGCTGAGTTTTACTGGGCAGAAGGATCCAATGTACTTAATATGACAACTAATGTTTTCATTATTTTTTGAAACGAGGTCTGTTGCTAAGCTATTCAACAAACTAACTGTTACATTCATAGTTCTTGAATTATATCACCCAAAGAACCACAATAAAACACAAATGAAAGCATAATCTGGAAAAAACAAAATCAACTCCCCATCACCAACACTGTTTCTAGATACGAAGTGAAGAAAGATCAGTACCACAGCCTAAGCAGTACTTCTGTACCACTCAGCAAACCAGCTTCAAAAAATGTGTATTTCCTTATTATGGAATGAACAGACCTTTCCAGTCTTACTGTAGGCTGTTACTGAGGCTACTCCCTGAAAAGGCTTCTGATGCAGGCCACCACTGCTCTTCCACAAGCAAGCTGATCATCTTCAAGGAATTCACTATGCTGAAACCAAACTTTGGTTGCTTCTGTCGGAGCTTCTCTACTTGTTATAACAACAATGACATGTTCTTGAGATAAAGGATTGGAATTGGAGCTTTTGCAGAATATAAATCTGTGCCCAGAATGAGACGGGAGGGAGAGGGATCTCATCTGTTTTCCTCCATATGCAATTCTTCCTTTGATTGAAACATTTCCAGTTGGACTCTGACTCTGAAACGTTTGAAAAGCTTTGGCTTTGACAATCCTTCATGTTTTGACCAAGAAAAAAGCTACCCTATGTTTATTGCTCCCTGCACCTTTCTTAAGTAATGGATTACTTTGCTGAAGGATGTAACATGAGGAGCACCTCCTGCACCAAGTCATAGCTTTATTAAAGATTAGGAAAATATCCAGAAAGAATTGGAGCTTTTCTGCTCACTCTCACTCCACAGGTGCATTTTCCAGGTTTGCCTGGATTTGGCTTATAATTTAACCAGAAATAACCCCTCTAAAACATATTCAGGCACTTCTTTTAGAGTATAAAATACTTCCTTGTAAAAGTAGTTTTCCAACCTTAGTTGCTCTAAAGGCTGGACTTGGGTTTTCCTCCCCACTCTCATACAAGTGATTGAACCAATTTTGCTCAAGCCTTCCAAAAAAATGTATATGTGGCCACAATCCAAGATATGGAACAATTCATCTGCAAAGCTGAATGTTTCACAAGCCATCTGCAAATAGGGCTTTACAAGAGGAACCATTTTGTTACATTAGCCATACAGCAAGAGCAGCAGCCATAATATAACATTCAGAAGGAAGGATTACAGCTGTAAAAAATGTTCACAATGAAGTCATAAACTACACAATGTGCCCCTTTTGAATTTCTTTACAAATGCAAAACTTTTCATAAAAGGTTAACTAAGATTCACACATCTTTAGGGAGAATATGGGCCAGTTTATGGAACCCACGTAAACCCCTATGAAACAGTGCTTTTTCTATATTTTTTTCTTTCCCCATGAACCTGAAACTCAAAATAAAAATCATGGGGTGCAGACCCACGTGGACTGAAAGCAAAATTGCTGCACATGAAGCCCCCAGAACAAAACACTCCATGTTTTGCACAGCTCATTAGGATGACATTATTATAAGAACTGGGACCACTTACGAAAGCTCATCGAGAAGCCAAGAACATTCTTAAGTGGGGGATGGGAATATATGCTCCAGTTTGCCTGCAAGCCTAAAACAAGCTTAATTAAAAGTTTCAGAAATGTTAAATAATGTTAATTTGGTGCCCTGGCAAACTGCCTGCTACAGCTCTGCAGACTCTATAAATGAAAGTCTGCAGCACCATTACTGAAACCCCTTCCTGAGCTAGTCAGGCTATTCAAGCCCTTTGTGGTTGTGGATTTCTGACTTTTAAAAAGCCACTGAAGTAAAGCTGTGGACAGATGCAGCGCTATCTCAGGTTTGAAAGGAAGAAAGGCCCATGGATTCCTTCCTGACAGTGCTTCTGACAGAAAACTTTGTCAAGAAACAAAGCATCCTGCCTCTCTACAGCAGGATCAAATCCAGATGGCGTTTATAAAAAGTACACAAAATCCTACGTGATATGGATGTCTATTCAAGAATTATTTTCAGTTTAATACACATGACAGGACAAGGGGGCATATATGAATATTATAGGAAAAAATTTTATTTGAAGCAGATGTCAGGAAGCCCTGCTGCATGCAAAATAAAAAAAAATCAGGAATAGTTGTAAAAGCCAAAGAAGGAGATTTCTGCAGGTACAAACACTGGATCCATTCACAAGCAATTGGATATCATATTGAGTGGACTATGGCCAAAGAGTCAAAAACTGACTGACAAGTACTTTAAATACATTCAGTGCAGCAGCGTACAGTGTATTCAAGGCTACGCTGCACTGAACGCCACACCTAGGACCAGCTAGGGATAACAGCACTTCCAAAGATTTCCTTTACTAAGGACTGTGGATGTATGTTTGAGTTTAGGATGATATTCCCAGTTTAGAGCACCTCAGACAGCTAATTAACTAAAATTTATATATAACTGTCTTCTCTCTTTTCCAGCTTATCATCTTCTTAACTACGCACCCGCACGTGCCACACAAGTGCATTGAAAGAAGACCAAGCAGCATAAAAAAATGGTTCCACAAGAAAAGAAAAAAAGAAAGGGAGGGTGGGAGGAGAAGTAGGGGAAGTTAAGTTATTGCAAATTCAAAATCTGGGCCGTACAAAACCCCATAAGCTTTCATACTTAAAGCC
Source organism: Cnemophilus loriae (assembly GCA_013397755.1). Taxonomy (NCBI): domain Eukaryota; kingdom Metazoa; phylum Chordata; class Aves; order Passeriformes; family Corvidae; genus Cnemophilus; species Cnemophilus loriae. The sequence continues at coordinate 249,516 of VZTF01002177.1, forward strand.
TTTTCTACAGAAAGAATGATATTTTTATTATTATTCTATAGACAAATAGCTTTCATTCAAACAGATTTATTCTGTTTAAGATCAAAGGGATAAGAAAGGATTTAGAAAGTTTAAGATAACTCAGAAGCAACAGAGAATACAGTGAATTCTTTTCAAATCTGGAGACTCATACACATCAACATTCACAATCACAGTTTGCAAATGTAAGGATTTTTATTTGCCCTGCTCTGGCTCAGATGCCTTTTAAACCATATTGGTAGCACACTGCCCCTTATGGCAACGTTCCTTAGCAAACCTGCACAAGAACTCGGGGCCATATTCCTCATTTAATGGCCTCAGTAACTTTTCCAGTGGGGATGAATGTGGCTCAAACCATCACTTCAAAGCAAGGCTGCAAATGGTTGAACTGAGTGGCAACAGCTTTTCACAGAGCTGCCATGTGTAAGGTTAGCTTCAAAGTTTCTGGGAAAGTTTCTTTTTGCACACAATGCACAAAATTAACAAGGAATTCTCAAGCCCTCTGTAAAAGTTAATCTTTCATACATGCATAACTGAAACCATTTCCAACAATTAAGCTATAACTGAAAGTCAGCCACGATAACGCGCTTCTCATCTTGTTTTAATGAATAATCTGCCATTCACACCAGAAACTACTTTCTGGATTTTTGGAATCCAAAAGACTTTATGATTTAGAGACTATGAGTAATGAAATAAAATTTTAGAGCCTGCAAAGATTAGCAATTGAGTGCTTAAACTCTCTTGCAATTAGTACGGCAGATCACTGACATTTAACCAGGTTCACCTGCCGTAGTTCATTTACAGTTTGGAAGGAAATCAGAATGTCCACTCAATGTTCCTTGTTCATACCAGGAAAGGGGAAATAATAGGCAGGTCAGAGGCTGACAGGCCAGAAATGCCTTTTAAACAGAGTCTTTGACAGCACATTCAATTTTTTTCTGGGAAAGATAAGTTTTCAAATTACTGATTAGCAGGGAAAGGCTTGGTGTTTGCTAGACTCTGCATTTAATGTGCCCATTTATCTTTCAAATTGAGACACAAAGTTCAACACTTTTTACCCACCAATAATTTACTTATACTTCGAGTGGTGCACCCTCTTTTTCCAGCTCTGTCCTAGTCCACTCATCCCAAGGCAGCTCGGAATGACAAGTATTTGGGAAGACCAAGCTGTCTCACAGTCATCCAGGTCCCATACAGGTCCAAGCCCTTCCCACTACCTTGGGCAGCGACCTCTCAAGGAATTCCATCTTAGGAAAGGCCACAAGGCAGGTCTGGCACTACACAACTGCTTAGCAGAAAAGCCCAGCACAGGTGTAGCCCACGCCACAGCAATGTACGTCACATCAAAAAGCCAAACCATGGCCACGAACAGATAAAGGTAAAGCAGCACAGACAGAACGAATGTTAGCCTGAGAATGGTGCCAGGCACCAAATCACGTTATACTTGGAACGCAGGAAAAGAAAGCCACTTATATCATGGTGAATCTTCTTCACCATCATAGTGAACGTGACGGTCTAGTCAACGTGCCACTCCAGCTAAAACGTTTCCCAGGGTAGAGTGTGGGTGTCCTGCACCCCAGCACTTTGGGGAGGGCGTCTTTTCCTAAGCACTAAACTTCCATTTAGATTTCTTGTCCACGGTTTTCCGCCTCAGATATCAGGGTGGTGGTGCGTCAGCAAGAAGGGACTTGCCCAAGAAACATAAATGGGTCTACAAACTTTAAAACCACTTCCAGATTCTCTAGTGTAGACATAGGCTATGACTACCCAGCTCTAAGAATGGTGGGGGGGGCGTGGATCTGTTTGCTTGGGTTTTTATCTTTTTCCTTCATCAAAAACAACACAACTTCTTAGCACCACTTAAACTAACCCAGCCCCTGCTTTAGGGATCAAGAACTTCTTCTATTGGAACAGTCTAAAAAAAAAAAAAAAGAAAAATTACAAACTGTCTTATGTCATCAGTTAAACACTGGCAGGGAGGTACACAGATGTAGGGATTTAAAAATATGGTACTTGATAGTTTACTAATTATTCATGCCACTAATCTAAATTTACCTATTCTAATTATCTATTTTTTTTTTATCCTGACATCAGCCAGCGTCCCATAGGATTAAAAAAAAAATAAACAAAACAAAACTCATAAAATCTCTCAGGAGAAGGAGACAGAATATTTTCCTGGGAGACTTTGAGACTATAGAAGAAACAACAGTTAAGGGTTTGGAAAGCTTGAGTTTCACTCTTTGCTAACTTCTGTCATATAAAAGTGGAAGGACCCCTAGAGACTGAACCTGTAGATCTATCATCTGTATTTTAATAAACTCTCCAAAATGATGAGTTCTGACTCTAAAGAGCCAGCGTACAATATTTTTTAAGACTATACATGAATTTACAGGATTTATAATGCAAACATTTGGTTTATTATCTACTTCCCTAATGAACAGCAACTAAAACAAATACAAAGGTCAGCAAGTACCTTTGAGATGGCAAAAATGAGACTTCAGAGAACACTGTTTATAAAAGACCCTGATTTCTCTCCTAATTAGCCATTTTATATTGTTAATAAAGCACTAGAATCCCTGAGTCACACTCTCAATCAACTGTTCATAAATATTTTGCCTAAGCAGCCTATCACTACTTTAAGCATAACTCAGTTTATTATTCAGTCATATGATCTTCTGACTTTTAGCTAGTATCAGGTTTTGCTTCAAGCACATCTATGCAGAGGTGAAGCAAAAATACCATTACCTGAGATTTCCTCGTTTGTTACTCTGCTTTTCCACTACCTGTACTTTCCACTGTGTCTGCAGTTTAAAGCATAACTTAAGTATAACTTTGGTCAAGCAACAAAATTAGGTTTTGTGCTATTTTAGGCCATATTCTTTATGTTCTGGCTTTTGCTCCGGTTACAAGCTAAATCCTGTGGGTAAACCCAAGAACAGCGATCCTGAGTTATGAATTATGTGGTAAGAATCCTGTAACACCATGTTGGACTTATCGGAAATATTCCTGGTCTATTAACCCAATAAAACTGTGCTTAAAACCATCCTTTTGTCTGTCTTCAATTACCTGCATGTCCAGATCAGTACTCTCTTGTCAAAAACCTGCTGTTGTAATTCTCATTCTCTAATACCATGTGGTTTTAGTTTCGTCCTGGATTTGTCTCCACGTGCCTTTTTTCCTTCTTTTATACACATCTCTGCCTCTCCCTTGCGCTGTGCCTTCAGAAGCAAAACTGTTTCCCGAGAACACTGTGGTGCTGCTGCACGAGGGTTTAGATGTCGGTGAGATGACATGAATCGTAGTTCTCCGCGTGCCAGAGCTTTTCCAGATTTAAAAAAAATGTAAACAGAATAAATACAACATCGCATTTTGCATGGCAACGAGGAAGCTCAGCCAAAATTTGAAGGCAGTGACTAGTATACATTCAAGTAAGGAAGAGGCTTGGCTGAGTTACTGTAGTATGCAGAATCACTGAATAAACTAGAACAGAGAATATTCATGGCTTCGACCCGATCTAAGTGCCACTTACACAATTCGGAAGCATTTCCCAATTGGCTGGCTCACAGGCCTGACCCCTAATTAAGAATTTCCCCTCTGCAGGAACGTTTCAAAGTTTCCATGAACTGTACATCCCGAATTCTGTTCATCTCTAATAACAGGTTCAAGCCCAGTAAAGCCCAACCCAATGCCCTTCAGACACCAGAGTATCACCCAGTTTCACCATACTGAAAATCATCTGTACTGGTTTTGTAGGAAAAGAAAGTCTACAAGAAGACTTCAGGAGCCCCTGAGGCAACATAGGTCCCTGGTCTCCTGTGCTTTCATGCCTTGTAAGCCTCTCGCACCATGAAGACTGTAGCCAGCTAATTTACACTCTCCGTACAAAGTCAGGCTATTTGCAAATTGGATTCCATATATACAGCACATATGAAAGGTTATTTCTGGTCACACCTTTCTGGAGAGGGAATTCTGACAAGTCAGTTTGCCACATCCACCATGGTTAACAGAGCCATCAGCACAAAGTGGCATTCAGGCTGGAACAATAAGCTCGAGACCTGGTTTTAACTTCTGAAGTGCAAATAAAATACAGTTTATATTTGTTAGGTGTTTTGTGGGTTGGTTTTGGTCTTTTTAAAGTCTTCTCCCAAGGTCCTACTGTGCTCTTGAACACTTAAAAATAACTGTAAATTAATGAAAGATCACTAAGTTCCCACAGGCATAAAAGTAAGGTAAATGTCACAGCAAGATGTAAGCACTGAAAAAAATATTATAGATACACAAACAAGCCTTTCTTTATAAACACAGTAACAGACATGCAGGCTTTCCCATCCAATTAGCAAAGAAATTGCTGCTGAACTAATTTCATTACGACTTTGAAAATAACTGGATGCTTCCAAATGCCAATCAGAAGCTTAAAACTACAGCCAGGGACACACTCTTTGCCTCTCAATGCAACAGACAATGTGTCTGCGGTTTCTGGTAAACCGGCAGGGCATCCTGGCATCCTAGTGAGATTCCTGCGGAAGGAGAGCAGTTGAAGGAACACAGCTGTTGTCACAGGGGAAAATGTCACTGATGAAGGTTTCAGTGCTCTTTTGTTTTGTGCTGCACTTCGGAATGGAAATCGCACACGTTCTCAGCAGACCAAAGCATTCACTCGCAAACCACTATCAGTGCCACTTCCAGAAGCCGCATGTCCTCGGAAGTCCAGAGAGGTAAAATAATACTGGGTTGCACCTTTGTTCTTATCAAAAGCATCAAATCTTTCAGAGCCATAGCAGCTTATGAATGAGAGAAATCTGAATTCTGTGCCAAGAGCATTTTTTAGAGACGAAACAGCCCCCCCCATTTATTTGAATTTGAGAATACAGTGTGATTAATTTTTTCTCTCCGTATAGTGTGCTAGAGCTCAGTATTCTCATATAATGCTCAAGCCTGATGATGAATGGAAAGAATAAGTAAACTGGAAAATAAATCAAAATTCTTATTCAGATAATACTTATATTTGGAATCCTGATGATCTAAAATAGTCAAAGAACAGAGAGAAAAAACACACACAAAAAATTTAGGTCAGAAAAAATAATTATCTTATTCTTATTACTGTTCATTTGAAACAGAAAACCCATTTGCATTTCCATGGCTCAGTTTTTCCCACAAAATGGAAAAATAATTCCCTTTTAGTCAAAATGAGACCTACTTTCATATTCCATTTGAATTTCTTATGGAGTAATCAGACTTTTGAGAGAGAAAGTTGCAAGAGATAAGCAAGCGAGAATAGCTGTATGTGTCAGCCTGACGAAAGATGCAGGGAGCGCTTGGTCTCACTTCCAAATAAACTTCCCACTACATAATACAGAGGCAAAGCTCCCCATCTACCTATTCCTTCTGTCAAGCAGGACCTATATGTTTGTGTCTCAAGTAGAAAATGCAGCCACTGATTTTCTGGACAGCAAATCTGTCGGTAATGTTCTCTGCCCTCAGCTTCTGCTCTGAAGGGCAAAACTCAACTTCCCAGACACAAAAGTCTTCATAACCTCTAAAAGCAAGGCAATAGCAAGAAAAATATGTTTAGAAGGCCATAGCTTTATGACAGTAAAGCACCTTTCCAGCAGATAGAAATGTTTTATGGAATCATATTCTCCCTTTTTCGCAAAGGGTTCGCAAGGAGAATTTGCTTTCTTTGTATTTACAAGCTTTTATTTTGTCATGGTCGTGAAGGATCCGGCTCCATGGAAAGCCTAAACTCACTGCCTTCATCTCTGATAGAACTGGGGAAAGCCGGGAGCCTTGACTGAAATTCATGTGGAGAAATTGTTACAAGCACAAACCATGACAAAGAGTTCAATGGGTCGTCTAGAGGGAGACTTCACACTTTTGTGCAAAAGAAGAAAAGGACCATGCAGTGTAACATTGGATGTGCCACGAGCAAGAAATAAAATCAAGCATAGCATGTACTGGCTTCACAAGACACTGAAGGTGCTGCAACCAAACTTCAGGGCATTTTCTGGGCCTGGTAAGTCTAAAGCCTGAGGAGGAACACTCAGTGATGATGTCACAGTCAATTACAAAAACCATTCCACTTTTGTGGATTTTATCCACTGTGACCGAGGCGAAGATAATTGTGGCAACTTTCTGGAGTAAAAAAATCTTTCCAAATTATGTACGTGGACTTCTCAGACAAATGCCAAAGTTTTTCATTTTTACATATGTTTTTGAGTTTTGGGGGCTCAAGGGAAGGTTGTTAGTTTTATTAGTTTTTTAGATCAATGACCCTAAAATAAAAGGAATAATAAAAATAGTTGGAAAATCATAATAATAAAAGGAATTGTCAGAACATCCCTTCCTAGCACAACAACAAGAAATGAGAAAGCCAAAATGGAATGGCACCATTTTTTACAGTGTAAGCAAAACAGTGTACAAGGTGTACACATTCCATTCCTAACAGCACCTACAAAGTGGAAAAAGGTAATTTCCATTAAGTAAGGCTTTCCTTGCCAAGAACATCTCAAGAAACATCGCAGGCTCCACTAATCTCACTGTCACTGAGGAAGCAACCTTTACCAAGCTTTTGGGATGGAGGCTGTGGCACACTTACTGGAGGAAACTCAGAGCTGATGGAAGACAGAGGAATGCTAGGAGTGGGCCCCTGGAGACTCTGCTCTCTGGAATACAGCTTTGAAGCCACTGCTGTCTATTCAGCACTGCTTGGAGGAAAGGTGAACCTAAGCTACAAAAGTTCTAACACGATGCCTTAAAATAGAAGAACCTAATCAAAGTTTTAAGAAAACGCCTTTCTGGCAAACTTTGGTGTCAGTTCTCAAAGTTCAAATGACTTCAAAATCCCATGTAAACCTATGTTGAACTGAGAGATTTTTCCATAAGTTGTTCCAAGATTTGAAAAGTCATCAAAAGTCTGCACGGCAACAATCAAAGAAAATTAAGATACATACTTAACACTAATTTTTTTCCTTTGTCTTCATCACTACCTATTCTCTTTAGTAAAATGACTTCACAGTGAATTAAAAAAAAATCTCACAGGTTGCAGGCTGCCTTCTCTTGAGAGCAAAAGGAGTAAGATAAATACTTCCCGCCACAGAACAGACTGTGAGGCAGCCCTGACTACAGCAGGTCTCAGTCTCATCTGGACTAAACCATAATGTGATCAGGTCTGCTGAATTTCTCATTCTTTCCTTCACAAGGCAAAGACACAAATGATAAAACCTAATTTCATTCCAGAAGTAAAAGAACTAATGCGTGTTAATTTTGTGTTTTATTACTGTGTCCAAGAACAAAAAAGCAATATGCATTTTTAAAATGGTAGAAAGAAAGTGAGCTACCCCGCAGTCCATGCCAAGGGCTGGGGAGGGACTAAGGGCTCCTTGGGCCCCCACTTTTTTCCCCCCACCATGAGAGGGCCCAGCCTGGTTGCTCAGCTCCGGGTCCCACACTCTAATCCCAGCTCCTTTTATCACAAGAGAGTTCTGAAGCACAGGGCTGTGGCTTTGACTGTGGTTTGAGGCTTCCCGGCTGCTCACAAAGGCCACAGCCAGGGCAGTTTTAATGGCAGAGATGCCACTGAGAGTATTCCCAATCTGCCAGACATCAAGCTCCTGGCGACCACTGAGGGTGACCACTCTGTCACTTAGAGTCTGTCCTTCCAAACTCATTCATTACTGACAGGAGGAAAGGGAAAGCTCAGTCACAAACAGAAGCTTTTGCAGGAAAGTATTAGCCAATGTTAATTAAATCTTGTTTTCGGTGTACAGTTCATCCTGAGGAAATCTGGCCATAACACATGACGAGTCAAAAAAAGAAAGAACAGAACAAAGTTATCCAGTTGCACTGCCCACAGTGATCACACCAAATTGCTCACCTGAAATAAAAATCTGGGATGAGACTTCGCATTTGAGACTCTGGCTGCTGGCACAGGATATTACACTAGGCACTTGTAAACTCAGTACCCGAATACGAGGCAGGGGAAAATTATTTCTGAAAAGGTTCTTTAATGAAAACAGCAAACATTTGCTACACAGGCATCACTGCAAAGGCATGACAAGCATCATGTCCAAGGCAGGTCTCTGGAGGAAAGCAGCAAGCCAGCTCCTTTGGGAAGGTGTAGAAGTCTCTAAGTCTGTTCCAGAAGTCCCTAGAAGCCCCTCCTTCAGCCTGAACAGAACTCAACAGGAAGTTTTACTGGGATCAAAGGAAAACTCAGCTGAAATTTAGCTGCAATTCGATTTGAAATAGAAGCCAAACCTTGACTTTAGATCCACATCTCTCAGGAGTGGCTCAATCAGAACAACTGCTCACACTTCCGTGGTGGTATGAAGTGTGAATCTTGTACATCCCCACAGAACAACTACGAACAAAGCCTGACCCTTAGAGCAACTGAAACAACATTTCACAAAGAAAACAAACATCCATTTAAAAAATAAGGCAACTTGTTTTCTAGAGGAGAAAAAATGTGAAAACACTTTATGAGGAACAGTAAGGTTAATTACAGCTTCCATAAAGGTAGTGGTAACTGCCAAGGGCTTGAGTGTAGTCCACAGAGCCCTTAGCGGCTCACGCCTGACTGCCAGATGTATGGCAGCAAGAAAACAGAAGAGATCATAAAAGCAATTCCACCACAACTTCGAGAAGCAAAGCCCTGAAAGCTATTTTCTTTGTAAGAAATTAGGGGCAAAAATGCAAGCTGGCTGCTGCAGAAGCAAGAAAACATAACACAGTATTATCTGTACTCATTTTTATAGTTCATCCGGTTGTGGCAGCAAGCTCATATTATTTTCCAAGAGTCATTCACAGCTATAATATCTCTTGGGAGGAGAACAGTTTTGTATATGCCTCTAATATACTAGCTACTACTCCAGCCGAGAACATAAAGATCTGGTTGAAATTAGCATATTTTTCTTTGTGGCCACACAGGCCTCTAAAAGTAGAAATATTTGAATATTTCCCAACTCTGTTGCCGAGTGTTGAAAAGTCCGCTTGATTTTTCTCAAAATACTAATGCACTACATTAGCAGTATTTAAAATATGTATTAGAATCAAGGGGGTTGAGATTTGATAATTTTTAAGTTGATTTTAATGCGTCTACAGACATCCCAAAGCACACTACAGAGATGTTATCACTTGATACTGAACAGTATTTAACATGTGTTTCAGCCCATCTGTCTTATCTGCCAAAACACTTTCTGCATCACAAGATACTTCACGGCGTCACCTTCCAGTGCACAGATCCTGCACAGGATTGATATCACTGTACCTAGATTGACTCAAAATTCTGCTTCAGCTGCCAAGAGTTATTCCAATACAGTAAGAAAGGATTGGAAAGTGTAAGCTTGAAAAAAATATTTAAAACTGGTGTACTGGAGAGGAACTGAGTGTGTAAATAAGTATTTTGAATACAGTTATAAACGTTTTTGTCTTGTTTCTAATATAATGTCCTCACTGAAGAGGAAGTCACAAAAAACAATCAAAAAATAATCAACTAACTTACAAACACAATATGACAAAGGGGAAAACAGGCAGCTTCCTTTCAAGGTAAGTGTTAGTCTTGAAGAACTTCAAGAATTTTTTTTATCCAAACTGCACAATAACCTGTCCGATTCAATCTTTTCCCCTGACTAATATTTGTCGAAAGACAGCAGAAGAAGTCTTTCTGTGGGAAGTTTTTGTTTCTAAGTAAAGGTTCAAGAGGATTTGTTTTTCTATAAGACACAACTTATGAATTTTGAATTAGAAAATGGTAGACAGTTCTCTCTTCCAATATGAATTTTTTTGATATATTGCCTTTTTTTTTTCTTCTCTTTAAGATCCGTCTATCTGTTTCTCTAACACGCAGCTGTGAAAATATTCCTTCTGCAAACATATTCTGGATGGATTTCAGAACCTGAAAAATGTCTGGCCAAGTTTCAGATTACAGGTAGTCTCATGAGCATATGTTTGAGTGTGTAAACCAGCACACTGAAAAGTTACAATTGATTGATGAGCTTTAAATAAGGGCTGAGACCTGACTTAAGTGCCCTAAAACTCCATCCCATTCCATAGAAACCAGGATATGGACAAGTAGAAACCAGAGAAGAGGAGACCGGTACATGCAACCTTCCCTTTTCCCCCTGGGAAGCTGAGACCAGCATAATTCCAGGTCCCACAGTGACTGCCAGGACAGTAGATACAGCCAAATGTATACCCAAGAGAAAGAAAGTCACAAAAATTTTATTTTCAGTCTAAAGTGATATTCTTGCATGCCTTTTGGTTTGTCTACTTGGTGTCGGAATCCTCCCGTTCACCCTTTTACACCACAGCTGCCTTCTCAAGGCACACCAGGAAGTGATGGTTACCAGCACCATTTGTTCTGTCAGTACTGTCACAGCAAGGACTGGAACCAGCGCCAGAAGTCCCTCTTCATTATAAAACACATTGAAACTAATTCAGTTTATCTGATGCAGGTTGCTGTACAGCAGACAGGCTTCATGAGGTTGTAATTGAGCAAATGGCCTACAGATGAAGAGAACCATCATGCTACCAATTCAAGTGTGAAACGTATTTTTTTGGTACAATTAATTAATTTGATTGTTCTACATTTCTTTGATCGGCACTTTTTCATAATTCATTTTCTGTTTCAATATAATATATACGTATAAAATTCATTTTCTGTTTCAAAGACTATTTAGGGGTAGTTCCAGATTATTAACTGTTGTGATGTGGCCATCAGGTTTATATTCCCAGCTGAGGAGTTACAGCTACCACGTGTACACTTCACTTGCTACAACCCCACATGAGTCACATCCTCATGCAGTTTGAACTTTACCTGCTTGCATTTGCATTAAAAAAACATCACAGTGAAAGCCTTAGAAATGCAGGTATAAAATACTGGTTGAAGATGATCTCAAAAGACTCAGGCTAGGACATCTTTGAGGTTGCCCTTCCTTCCTTCCGCATGTGATGTGCTCACTTTTCCTCCACCTTATTTCTTACAAGGACACCTTGCTCTCTCCTGATTTGAACTGGTATTTTGGGGCAGATGATGGCTCTTCTGTTACTTCTTTGTAGCCTCAGAGGCCTTTACAGATTGATCTTACACCTTCATTCACTTAGCATTTTCAACTGTAAAAGGTATTCGTAAAATGCAAGGTGTTACTGAGAGAAAGGAATGAAAGGGTTGAATGCTTGCAGTTCTCACTGATGTTTTCATTATCTGCTTGCAGAGATGCAAAATTATGCAGAAGTGCCTCACAGAGCCCAGAATGCAAGAAAAGAAAATCCAAATTGTGAGATCCCCTTAGACAGGAAAAATAAAGATAGACAAGAGAAAAGAAGAAACTTCTGGAATGATGGGAGCTAACCTGGCCCTGGCCCAGTGCCTTTTGTTCTAAACTCCTAGGGACAGAGGGTTGCAGGTGAAGAAGTCAGATGAGAGATTCAGACACAGCAAATATCCCAAACAGATAATATTCAATATTCTGCCAGAAGTTTGTTCTACTGCAGATGTCTATTAAATTCCCTATCAGAATCCCCTATTAAAACTGGAATGCAAAGATTTGTTCATTCCAAAATATCATTTAAAGAGAAAAAAATAAAAATTCAAACTCCATAGTTAATCTACACTTGGGAATGAACCTACCTTGAAAGGCATATTGCTTCAATGACTTAAATAACTGCCTTTTGCAGTTTTTATGACTTTGATCTCCAAATAGTCTGGTTTATGTTCAACGGGGTGGAGTAGAAGACAAGTCTGCGGTGTATTGCCTCATGTGCATATGAGGGTAAACACAATCTGAATCGGAAAAATGAACCGGTAGGAACTAAATCACAGTCAGTTTAAAAAGTCTTCTTCTGTCTCCTAAGCAGTCTGTTTATTTAGAATAATTTTTCATCCAAAGGCACAACATGGTTTCTAAGGATGTTTACAGCTGAGGGCAACTGAGAAAACACAGTGAATCTCTTTGCTGTGTGTCAGTATTTCTGGGCAGTGAGAGGAGACAGTTCTATTGTCGTGGGAAACACACAAAAGTACACAAAAGGGGGAATGAAGCACCACGTGGAAAATCCTCCTCAGCTTCATCTTCTCTAGTCTGCCCACACGGCTGCTACACAAGTCACAGTTACAATAACAAAGCTGCAGAGTCTCCAAAAGGGTGCTCCCCATCTATGCCTCAGCTCTCTACAGCAGGAAGACAGCAAAGTCACCGAATTTTAGATAATTAGCCACAGTAGATGTGTAACCATATGAAATTCAAAGGGGGCAGAACCAACTGAAACATCCTCCATCGCTTGAGACTATCTACTCAAATTTCTTCTGTGCATTCTGAATATTAACATTTTAGGTTTGAGGACCGAACTTCTGATCATCAGCTGTCAGAAAAAAATTTTAGCCTATCTTAAGAGACATCAATTTTCCTGCTACTGGCTTGATGTTTTATCTGGAATACACTCAGCAATACAACTTTGATCAAGTGAACAAGCTTCATTCTATGGGATACAGGGCTCTACACAGCTATTTTGGAGGAGTCCTGTAGACATGCAAACACTCACAGCTCAATGAATGACTGCCTTGAAGACTGGATAAATTCTTTCATCCATTCTCAGATGCCTATACACAAATGCACGTAGTTTGGGGAACAAGTGGGCAGCTAGAGACATGCACATGCCTGCCTGGGTTTGGTATCGTTGGCATCACAGAGATATGGTGAGATGGCTCCTGTGACTGCAGCATTGGGATGGAAGGATTTAGGCTTTTCAGGAAAGACAGGCTAGGGAGAACTGGAGAGGGTTTAGCCCTCTATGTCGATGACCAGCTGGAGAGTATGGAACTCTGCCTGGGGGAGGATGAGGACTCAGTCATGCCACCCAAGGCAGGAGAGGCAAAGGCAGGGACTGGGAGAATGAAGACTCTGAGTCCATTGTAGGAGAGGATCAGGTTCGAGACCATCTAAGGAAACTGAATGTGCACAAGCCCATGGGCCCTGATGAGATTCACCCACAGATCCTGAAGGAACTGGCAGACAAAGTTACTAAGCCACTATCCATCAGTTCTGAAAAATTGTGGCTGTCAGGTGAAGTTCCAGACAGTTGGAAAAGGGGACATAGAATCTCTGTTTTTAGAAAGGGGAAAGCATAAGACCTGAGGCACTACAGACCAGTCAGTCTCACCTCTGTGCCAGGCAGGGTCACGGAGCAGATTCTCCTGGAAACTTTGCTAAGGCACCCGGAAAACAAAGAGGTGACTGGTAACAGGCACTATGGCTTTACAAAGGGGAAATCATGCTCTGATGAGGCCCCACCTGGAGCACTCTGTGCAGGTCTGGTGTCCCCAACATAAGAGGGACACAGAACTTCTGAAGCAAGTCCAGAGGAGAGCCACAAGGTTGATGAGACTGGAGCACCTGCCCTGTGAGGACAGGCTGAGAAAGTTGGAGCTGCTCAGCCTGGAGAAGATTGAGTGGAGACCTCAGAGTAACCTTCCAGTATCTGAAGGGAGCCTAAAGGGAAGTGGGAAAGGGTCTCTTCGTCAGGAATTGTAGTGATGGGATAAGACGTAGTGGATACAATCTGACAGAGGAGAAATTTAGGTTAGGTATTAGGAAGATATTTTTTACTGTGAGGGTGGTGAGACAACTGAAGAGGATGCCCAGGGAGCTTGTGGGTGCCCCAACCCTGGCAGTGTTCAAAGCCAGGCCTTGAGCAATCTGGTCTAGCAGGAGATGTCCCTGCCCATGGCAGGGGGGTTGGGACTAGATGATCTCTAAGGTCCCTTCCAACCCTTTGAGATTCTATGAGTCCCTGAAAAATGACCATGACTTTATTTATTTGCACATGGCTAGCAACACAAATGGATATATTCGGATTCAGATGCCTTTAAATGTTCCCATGAGTTCCAGACCAGATTCAGACCCTGAAAGTACACTTCTCATAAGATCTTGAAGTGCTGTGCATGTATTATTCAACTCAAAAAGAGAGCAGGAGAAGTGTTGTGGAAGTACTTATTTACAGACTAGTCACAGAAAGAAAAACACACTCTAGTGTACAGTTACTGGTGATGAAAGCCCTTGATTACATCAGTGAAGCTATTAAGAGTTACTGTACCTTACCCTACCTAAGACATTCTTCCTCATTACCTCTCAAATAGGAATTATTTTGATCTAAATGAAGATTAGGATTGAATTAAACTAAATTGAGAGATTTAGTAAAGGTTAAGCATGCTATAATAGGATCATGCATTAATTCTACGTTAATTGTCTGTGGCTGAGCCCTCAGCTCATTTTGTTTCAATAAAAGAGAATGGATTGAGCAGAACCTTGTGAGGACAGATGCAGCAGCATCAGCTCTCTCCCAAGCTGTTTAGGCTGAGGCCACGGATCCGCCAAGGCAGTCTCAGGAGTTAGTGGTGCAGCTATGCTGTATTACTCCTACCAGGGCAATGATAAAATGTCTGGCTTAGGCTTTGGGCTTTTGAGATGGTATTTGTTGTGGGGTTTGGGGTTCTTTTTCCTAAATCTTCATAAATCCTCAAAAATCTTTAAATAGGGGTTTAAGTGGGAAATCAAGCAGTTAGGAGAGATAAATCTTATCTTATTTGTATAATCCTGGTTTAGGCTAGCAAAAAAAAAGCTGCCGGTGAATTTCTTTTCCCTGAGCATCTGTCACAACAGACTTAGAAGTTCTTATGCCTTGCTACCCAAACTAATTCCAAGCAGAGTTATATTTATTAATTTTTTCCTTGCTCATTTTTTTTTTTCCAGTTAGTTCTGGGGTTGGCTGAATATATTTTTAAACCATATATTTAAGCAGAAGGAGAAGCGCTCATTTGTATTAGGTCCTGAGGTCTGAGCAATAGCAGCCAGCCAAAAACATAATTTCCTACCCAGAGCCCCATGCACAGCAGTGCAAACACACCACATGTACCTTCTGGGCTACATTTCGTGACACCCTGGGTAAATAGTGCTACATCCTATAAACAAATAAATACTCTTAATCGGAAATGCAGTTTTACTAAAATTCCTTTCTCCTCAGCCTATGACTACATACTTGAGTCGTGTGTTGACCAATACCTTCAGATAATTGTTTCATGCTATAAGGCCTGATCCTTTATGAAAACTGCTGTTAATTATATAGGAAGCCAATACAATTAAAACAGTTTAACTGGAATTTCACCAGAATTTCACAGAAGGGAATCAGGCTGTTTACTGTTAATGAGGTTATATATACAAAACCAACAAAACCTGAGAGATCAACTCCCATGTTTTTAAAATGCCTTTTAAAGTGTAAGTTTGGTTTACTAATTTATTTATTTCTTACATCCCAGATACTGTTATGTGCCTGTATGTAATGGATACAGACTTGAATAAGCTGGCTCAAGCTGAGTACTGTGGGCTGCTTTCCTCTACTCACCTCCTTCAGTGAGTCTGTCAGTCTCAAAAGTTCTTGTGAGCCAAGCCAAGAAAAAAAAACAACAACAAAAAACCCAACAAACACACCTTAAAACATAAACAAAGAAGAAAACAAAAGCCTCTATAGTCAACTTTGAGGTATAACCTCTGCACCATCTAGTGCTGGCTGCAACAAGCAGTATTAATACCATGACAAGAATTCCTCCCAGTCTCAGTAATTCTATTTAATATATAACATGTGGATGGGCAGCACAGCCTTTCAAAATGTCTCTTTGAGCAAAGAAGGTGAAAATCTACTGTTTTCTAAGGTGATAATGAATAGCATTTCCCCTACTTCATTAAAAGTTATCTTGAATGGAAATAAAACTCTGACTTACATAACTGAATAAAACAAATGAGGTTCTGTTTGTTTAAACTAATTTCTCATGATGGAAAGCAAGAAACATTTCTGAAAGGCAACTGAAACAGAGGTTACCTTTGACAGGTTTGTGCTGCAATATCAAATTGCAACAGGAACTCAAAGAATGGGTTTTCTAATTCAATGAAATATAGTTTGATGAATTGTTGATTTCCTCAGAAACAAATGAAAGTGCAGCTTCTCTCTGGGAGAAGACTTGTGGACTTAGATCTTGATTCCAGTATAAGAATAATGTTTCTACATTTCCATCTCAAGAGAGACCCAGAATCTTGAGATTAAGGTTGGGGTTTTTTTCCTGAGGTAATATATATAAAATCTAAAAAATATTAAAAGCCATAAACTTTCACCATAACCCATATCCTTCAGAACTGATTCTTTGGTGGTTTTTTCCCAGGAAAACCACATTTTAATATGCAAGACACTTCCAGCTTTGAGTCACTGTAGTCACTCACTGTGTCTAGCGCCTCTTTAGCATTTGTATTACTTTGGAATTTCCAATTATCTGTTATTGAGATTATTACTCATAAAGGATGTGAGAGCAAAAGCAGCAACTCTGATTCCTCTGCTTTTCCACACAACAGGCACTGGGTGATCAGTAGTAATGCTCTACTCAGGTATGTGGTGCCTGGATTTGGAAGGATCCCCTTCATTTCATGGGAACATTCAATCCTTGGAAGTATCTGTGTTGAAGACACAAATATCAACTGGCAAGGTTAACACAAAGAAAAGGCAGGCAACAAGTATCTAAAAATTCGTGTAATTTACCAAAGGAAACCATGGATGGGCCCATGGACTGGCTTCACATCACCTAGATTGCATTTAATCATGTAGAAGTCCTCAGACACAAAATAGAAATACCAAATGAAGACTGATTGTGAATATTAATTAGTTTGATTTCACGTATCACAGTATCCAGGGTTCAGCTGAAAACAACACTCTGCTTCTGTTCTGGGTGGTTTCCAAAGTTACCACACGAAAATTCGTACATGAAGGTATTCCAATATCTCTCAATTTATTTCAGTCATTAATGTAGGGAACATGAACCACAGTAATGGAGCTCATCTGCAGAGCAGAACAGAAAGCAAGGTGAGTATGGCTGTAGTGTTTAAGTGGATGTGGTGTTTAACTAGAAAAACTGACCTCAGCTGTAGAAGTTTTGTCCTGAATGAGAATATAAACTCCAGGATTCAGAGCTGCTGCCCCATTTCCTGAACTAGAGCTGAGTACCCTGTCAATTTCTCATGCTTTTCCCCCAGATAAAAAAGGCATGAAAAATTTGAAGGTTTTTTTCAACTTTTAAGTCCGACTTCTGCAAAATGTATCTGAAACTTTAAGGGATATTACATTGTAGATGTCAATAAAAATGGAAGGAGAGTAAAAGAGTTAAATATGTAATGAATACAGTATTAGTCACACTCTTTCAAACTATAAGGAACAACAGTTTGCAATGCTAAGTAAATACAGGGTTTGCTTTCCTCATAGTCTAGTCTCCTGCCTTCTGATATTATTGCTTAAGGAAAAAGAATTGTGTGTTCCCTTGGGCTCTGAGGAGTCAGCAATGAAATATCAGGCTTAAGAGCCAATAAAGGAGCACAACCCAGTCCATAAAAATCTAGTGAGAATGTTTAATTGATTTAAAACTATAAAAAACTCTCTCAATTTAGTTTGCATCTCAAAACAGAAGCATTCCTGTAGCACATAAGGAAAACACATCAGCAATAGGACTTGATACCACTAGAGAACAAGTGGCTTCAGTGCTTATTTTATGCAGTCAAATGCCTTCAGCCACAATGTGGAGCAAAAAACAAGATTTTTTTTTTTTTTTTTTTTTAATTAGTCAGTCAGTCTTTAAGAATAAAGAACACTTTAAAAATGTCTTACTTGAAACTTTGTAAGATTTACTTAAATGACTTGTAAACACAAGCCACAATTTCATGATGCCAGTATGTTCTTCACAACTCTTTCATTCCTCTTCATTCATTTTTAGATAATGATAATAGCAACAAACAAAATGAGCTGGCAACCTTTCCAGCTGAAAGTCTGGAAAGACGGAAGGATTTTCTCAAATTGCTTTAGAGAGGGGTCATAGTAAAACCAGGCACAAGATCCTCATAAAAGCATGCCATGTCTTTTTCCACAGTATTTAAGGACAGCACCAACCAGCACAGACCCACACAAAGCACTTTCGTCTGAGGCGAGCTCAGAGAAGTTTTGCACGTCTACAGTGTCAGGAAAAGATCTCTCTGTTCTTAGATGATAGAAGCAATACAACAGAGTAAACCTAGCCACATTTATCTGATGATGGACCCTGCTAATCAGGATCATATTAAGCCACCGGTTTGCCAGCACATCAGTTACAACTCTGCTCGGTTTATTAACACCACATTTCAATACTAAATCAAGCGAACTTTCAGTGAGAGCCAAACATGTGTGTGCACACTTCCCTTCTGAGGAACACTCTCCCTCTGTGCTGGCAGCAACTCTCCTCTCTAACCTTTTAGCCAGATACTTCCCGGAGCATTTTGAGAGCTGCAGGCCTCATCAGATCAGTCCCATCCCAACAAAGTACCTGGGGTCACGCGTGGTATCGACAGCCTCATCCAACAGGACTGCATACAGCCACCTTCCCATTTTAAATACGGCCTGAGGATGAGGGACTGCTCTCCAGGTGGCTGCAAACCTTATATGAAGGCCTGGCTCTCAGAAAGTAGCAAAGCAATTTGTCAAAATTATTAATTTCTTAACAATACTCTATAAACACAATCTAATATGAGATTTTCTAAATACCAGCTCTCTGCTTCATCTGTACCCAAGTGTTTTTTCAATCAAAAGTCTGGAGAACATTTCACAGTGGAACAGGCAAAACCAAAACAATGCATGAAACCAGAGATCCAATTCCATTGTACCACTGGCTAAATTCTCCTCTGACACACTGGCATAGATGAGTATGGTATGAGAAACATGCACAACTAAGAAGTCTTTAATCATGCTGAAAGGCCTGCAGAAGAGAAGGGAACAGAGAAAATGAGAGTTGAGCAGTGCTAACCCCTGCTAGAGCATGTCCTGCCTGCCAGGAGGATCGCTCAGAGAACCAGCAGTGCATTTTCTGCTGATTACCAGACACACAAAAGCCAAACCTTTTTTCTAGAGGTGAGGCCATTGCTAGTGACAAACCCTGTGAAACATACAAAGGAACTTCCTGTAGATTCTACATGAGGCCAAGTCTTTTGTCTCTCAACAATTTGAAGACAAAATTGAAGAAGTCAATTTGTCTCCAGATATCCCCGTGAAATTGCGATCTGCGGAATGGCAGAATCAAAACTCCTCTAAAGTTCAAAAGAAACTCAAAAGCTCCTAAGACATTTAAACACATTATTCATATAGAGTTTGGGGTCAAACGAGGAGACACCACATGTACCACCGAGCACCTGAATCACCGGTAACACCCAAGCTTGTAAAACATCCGTACAACGTGTGCACCACAAGGGAACACTGTCAGTGTTTGGGTACATTTCATCCTGCATTTGAAAAAAGGCAGGAGCCTAAGGTTTTTTTTCATTAAGGAATACAAGAAAATACCCATCATTCTGATTCACTGTGGCCCAACACACTGCAGTCAACTGTTGCTTGGTTTTCATATCTGGATAATCTTTACTCCTTATCGTGATAGGAAGGTTTTAATGAAAAAGTTTTCATTGTGTGTCAGGTCAGTGACTGGACTAATCTATGGTATTGTCATAGCCTCACAAAACAGGGTATATGGAAACAGAACTTATCACAGCACATCTGATGCCTTTGTTATCCAAAAACACAAAATCTACACAAGTGGATTTCAATTTATTGGATTCAATCCAGAAATCCACAGGCAGACTAATTACCCATTGATTCCACTTATGAAGAACTGCAGCTTGAGGTAGGACTGCTCCTCTTAATTAGTCAGACAGATTTAAGAGTTTAATTACCTTAGATTAATCAAGCACTGGAGACTGGCTGAAGGCTAATAAATCCTAATTAACAAAGATTATCTCCAAATATCTATTAAAGACTAACCTAAGTTATCTTTTGGCCACAGAAGCTAATTTGTCAGTAAAAGCAATTCTAAATAATAAGATCAGGAATTATTTGTAGGCAACATTTTTTAAGAAAAATCTTCTTAAAAAGTTAACTCTTTCACCTTCAATATCCACCAGCCAGCCAGTCTAACACTGTCTAAACAACACTTGCAGACTCCAAACAAATTACTCAATTCAGAAATGTTAAACCGTCAAGCCTGTCACCAGTTCCAGTGAGACTAGATTTAACAAACATCTATGTCTCTTTTTAAAACCCCAGTCAAAATATTTAAGAACTCAGAGCAGGTGAAAACCCTCAAGGTATATATTTTTAATATATCATATATATTTTATAGATGCATATAGAAGGTGAACATATATTACTGGAATATGAATTTTATGTATGTATTTATATACATATATTCCAGTCACAGTATCAGTGTTAGATATTTAGCTTAGCACAAAAACCCAAAGTGCTTGTTCCCTTACTTTTTCCATGCTCACAATTAAACTGCAGAGCTTTCTTCCATCTAGAAAAGGATGAACCTTCCTCTCTCAAAAACAGAAACATCTGTTTTCTCAAGACATCTGCTAAAGAAGTGAGAGCAGGATGTAAACTGCTTAGTCAAATAGTTTCAAGATAATGAAGAAATAATTAATTACAAGGAAAAAAACTCCAAGATTAAGATCTGCTTGTAATTAGCTGTACTCAAAATGCCAAAAGACTATGCTCAGAGAAATATAATTAATGAGGTCTTGAGAGCTCCTGATGCTTCTCACTAAGGCAGTGATAAAAGGGTGCTGCAATCTGCTCCAAATGTTTACTGGGCAGGACCTGTGGAGCTGGGTTCCCTTCTTGCAGCCAGGCATATGCTGGAACAGTATGTTTTCATGCTGTGCCCGAGTCCCATTAGACTTGGCAGAGCCATAACCTGTGGATTATGAGCCTTGCACGCAGCCAAAGACAGCTTTACCAGCACAGCTTGACTTGGTCCAAGCGCAACAGCATGAAAATATATTATGCTTTGGGGCACTTGTGGAGATTTCATTGATGAAGGATACATTGGATCTGATCCTCCACAAGCTAGTAATTTATTATAAGGCTATGGAAGTCAAAGAAACATGCAAGTTACATTTATTTAACAAAAAATGAGAGAGTTTATGTCTAGTTACTGTTCTTCCAGTGCCGGCTGTTTTTAAATACAAATGGACCAAACTTGAAAAATAAGATAAACTCAAAATACAAACTTTTTAATGGTAATCAAACTAATTCTATTCTTTTCCTTTGTATTCCTACCTGTGATGGATCCAAAAGTTTCTTTTGACCTACTGGTTTTAAAAATTGTCACTTCTTCCCAGATTCACTTCTTCTAACCTTAGAAATAAAAGCTTTTTGCTGTCTTATTAGCTTTTACCTCCCAGCAGGAGAACAAAAGAGAGATCCCTGCAGCACTGCCACTAGGATTGGGAGACTACAGGATGGCCCACTCTTTTTGATGGTGAGGCCACTTCCAAGGCATTTCCACGAGCTGACAGCACAGAAGGGAATTTCACAGCCCGGTCACACAATGGGGAGGCAGCACGAGGCAGGACTGAACTGCCAACTGCCCACAGTTAAACTGCCTGACCAGACACCAAGGGGCACACCTCCACCCTGGGACCAGAGAACTCCTCCGAGAGGCAGAGCTGTTCCCTGCCCAGCAGCACCAGCTTTTCACGTGCATGCCCCTGAATTGTAGGGAATGGAAAATGGCATCAGGGACCATTTCCCCATTTCACACACAAAACCTTGCCAATGCTCTACACAGCAGCTGGTGATCTGAGTGAGCAAAAGGGAACTCGGTCTCCTCTTTTCACTCCTTCTCTTTTATTTTTTTTACCTACTGCAACATATTCTCCTCCACCAAATGAGGGCTAGGAAGGCACTTCCTCTACTTATCTACCATAGCAGCTGATTCAAAAGAAATCAGCCTGCAGACAGCACTAGGCTTACAGCCTACCATTTGGACCATTCAGATACAGGCTATTTTACTCCACTAAATTTAGAGGGCATTTTCAGGTGAGGTCATAAAATTCCTCAGTTTCTCTTTGATGTTTCTTTTTCATTAAAGTAGTCAGAAATTCATAGTCAGAAATTCTAGAAAGAATTGGTTGTTTTTATTCCAATAGAAAAACGCTGATTTGTAGAAACAAACTTCCACAGGAACTGATACTGTCAAAAATCTTTCAGTGAAAACCAGATCCAAAAGACTAGCCAGCCCACCCACAGGCAAGCTCCCAAGGGGGCAGTCTTCTTGGCAGACATCCTGAGCTCAGTTTTGCAAAGAAAAATTAGTTGGAAATGTTAAAATTTCCACACTATGGATGTTCCAGTTCCCACAGAGCTTCCATGTTAATTGGCTGGGTGAAAAAAAAAAAAAAAANACTAAGTACCCAAACTGTAGGCTCATCCTCTCAGGAAATCAAAACCAACAGTCAATAGCAGTCTTCACCATTTATCAGGACACATTGTGCCATCAGCTAAATTAAATACAGGAGGAAAGACTCTACCACCACAATCACAAAGAAAGGAATAGTAGAGAAGCACTGATTCTCCAGGAGAAGGGAGGGAAAAGACTCGTATCCACTCTTCACAGAGAGTAGAGAAGCTGCGTGTAGCTTAAGTGGTTCTCCTTCCTTTGAGCTCAAGAATTAAGTGGAAAAAAGTTTACACCACCAGCTTACCCACTTCAACACACAAAATGGAAATTGTTAGAATTGTCACTTACTATTGGCATAAACCCTCCAGGCATGAACTATTCTCCCTGCAATTTTTATACAGGAATTCTGAACATCATTGTTAAAACAATCTCCCTTCAGCTAGCAGTGAAAACAAATACTACCTAGATGAAAAGATCAAAGATTATTACTACATACAAACAACAGCTGGCATAAAGCAGGCATGAGCCATCTTCTCTTTAAATTAAAAGCTGAAATTTTAATATAATTAAACTTTGTGAGAAAATCTAGAATTTTTTTTCACACTGAGTTACATGGGATAGGGATGCTTCCAAACTCACAGTAATTAAGCAAGTCCACTCCTGCTAATTCAAACTAGGTTAGAAAATGGAGTTATTTTATACTCTTTCCCTGAAAATCTGTTTCATGAAAGACCAAGACTGACTGAGAATGCTGCTCCCTACGTTTCACTTTCTGCACTGGCAGCTAGCATACATATCACATCCATATGTACATACAACGTCCTGACGTACACATGTGCTTATCTTCCCTGTCAGCTGCAGGAGTGTTCATCTTGGCTAGACAAGCCCCCTCCGGAGATCCGAGCAGCTCTCTCCTGCCCAAAGAGAGGAGATCCAAAACTAAGGCCATGCTGGGTTCAGGCAGAAAGTCATTAGGTACTCCAACTAGCCATGTTGAGTATATTAATTTCAACCACCCCAGGATTTCCAGCTGAAAGCCTTCAACAGGGATCCAGCCAAGAGGAAGGAGAGAAGGTTGTTCCTCCATAGGAAGCTGGCTAGACTAAAAAGCGAAGCGGGGCAAGATAAGTCAGGAAGGCAATTCTCTGAGAGGTAACACAATAACGAGACCTACTCATTTTTGATTAAGGTTAGTAACGTTTTTTTGTTCTTATTGGACTGTTTTGCTTTCCTTCTGTTTATTCAAACTACCCCGCTACGATGCCAAACTTTTGTTTGCCCAATCTTGAAAGTCAAGACCTAGTTGCAGATGGATTTTAGAATTTCCATCCCTCCTCAGTTTGGCCACAGACATTACAAAGCTTGCCTTCAAGATCCAGGTGAAAACTTAAGACCTACTTAGACCTACATGAGACAAGATAATAAATAATTTTCTTAAATAGCAACAACAGCAGAAAAATTAGCACAATTCTTTCATTTCTATACACTTTCATGTGACCAGAACGAAGTATTCTCATAGTACAGACGTCACAGTATTCTATTACTTGAAGATAAGTTTGGACTTGACAGGTTCTAAGCATATATTGCTTTTTAGGAGTTACCAAATTAAGAAACTCCACCACTGAAGAAAAGAAGAGACAGAAACCCCAGAAGTTTTCTTCTGAGCTATCTAGTTATTGCAACAGTTTGATTTCTCTCCAGTAATCTGGTGAACCAAAAAAGATGCATTCCACAATACATTAGATAGTTCAGGACTGCCTTATGTATGTCCAGTGTCTGTACATTTTCAAGTAGGAAACATGAGTGGAAGACAAAGTGAATATCAACATTTGGTACTGCTTACTGAGCAAAAGCCAAAAGTGCTTTTGTCATCATGACAACAGCTCCAGTGATTTTGTTTTTTAATTTCGTTTGCGGGTTTTTTGGGTTTTGCTTTTTGTTTATTTATTTGTGTTGTTGGTTGGTGGAATGAGGTTTTTCAGGAAAAACAATAGCTCTTTCCTCTTTCTTAGAGAGACAGCTCTTGAAAGTCAAGCCTGGTACGTTCAGATCCCTCTGCACTTCCACACCCCTTAGTAAATATTTTTAATTGAGCAGCTTATTATGTGCTGACAGGTATAAGGCTCCAGAACAGGAACTTAATGAACTCATTACAAATCTGGAATAAAACTTATTGATTACATGTGAATGCAAAGGCAGAGAGAGAGTGAGGATGGCCAAGAAAAAGGCCTGACTAGCATCTGACTGAAGCGTCTTGGCTATGGCCAGTGTAATAAACAGCCGTACTGCAAAATACACGTTACAGAACTTCTTGTTCCCCCATGCCTCACGGCACTCACCCTTGCCAGAATCATTTTACTCCTCTAGCCTCCAAAACCACTCTAAACCAACGTACTCCGCATATTTGTAGCGCCTCTGGATAATGCCCCTAAATTGTTGCCTCTGATTTGGCATCCAAAGAGCTGAATTTGTCTATATATATATATACACAAATCCAAAACTATTTGTTTCAAATGTTGCTCATGCTAAAGAGAGTAAGTTACACAAAGAAAAACCCATTATGTCTGCACTGTCACTTTCTGAAGCCATATGACAGTGTGTTGCCATCTTCTTCAAAGTAGGGGAATATTTTTTCCGCCATTGAGTGAGTGTTATTTGATGAAAGAAAAGCTTTACTAGCTCACAGATAATGAAGCGTTTTTAGCAATGCCTCTCATCTACAGCCAAATGGAGGACAAGCAAAAGCAAATTGCTTCTTCAACTTGAAAAAAAAAAAAAAAGAATAATTTATTTTTATGTGTTCTGCTTCTATTATCATCCCTGGTGTTTTCCATTCCCACGACAATGTGAGCAGATATAACATTGTAACTTTCTAGCTTACCTGCCCTTATTCAAAAAACATTCCAGCAAAATGTATCATTCTCACTTAAAATTAGTGCAAGAATCACCTTCATTTTTGGTCTCTGACAAAAGAACACATCGGTCCCTCTGTACCACAACACTTTTCAAGTACTAACATCAGTGGCTTTGGTGAAAAGGCTTGACAGTTCTAATGCTGCTGCTTTTGATGAAAGTCGGGATGAAGCTTGCAACCAAAACCCAGACAGCAAGATTGAGAAAACACGACCTTTGAAACCATACCAAACTTTCCACCACTTCAAAGATGAATTATATTGATCCGGCAGAGTGGGAGTTTCCTGTTCCAAACCTGTACCATACAAGCTCAGTCAAGAATTCAAGGACATTGATCTTCAGTCACAGATCAGAGAAACATTACGACTTACAGGCTCCTAAGTCTCACTTCCATGCTATATTTATGGAAACTGTAATAAAGAATAAAAAATGATGAAGGAATGTAATATATTCTGGAATATTCAAAATAAAATTTAGAGTTTTTTTCAAGGACACGTGAATACATGTGCAAGGATCACATAGTAGATATATTTTTTAATTTCCAGAGAGGTTTTTTTGTTTTGTTATATTTTGTTTGTTTCTTTGCTTTTTTAACAAACCTTACACCAAAGGTAATGGAACAAGAGAGAATGTACTCTTCCAGAGTGATTCTTGATAAAACACTAAGGATAAATGATAGGTATAAATGCTCAGATTTCAGATCAAGTAAACTGTAGGACTTCCTTGTGGGAGCAGTTGGGATTTTAATTGCTCAATATGGTAACAATGAGGGGGAAAACAGTGAGGTTTACAAGCATATTAACAAAATAAACAAAAATATTCTCTAGAACTAAAGCTAACTGAAAAGACTGACAGGAAAAAATCTCATAATCCTGAGTTGTATGCTAGAGAAGTGCAAATTAATGTACATACCCTTAATAATAGGCTCTAATTAAGCCATTCATAACCACCAAGTAGAACCTGGAGTCGCTTTGGTTACTTCACCTAGTCCAAAAAGCACAGAAAAGCGTGGCCTTGTGAATCAGAGATACAAAATGTCTTTGCTTGTCAGAGGAGAGGCTATAAAATGTAAGGACTCAGTATGGAATACACAGAGTTCTTTACTGGATCATGTCACAAGTCTGTAAAAATGGTGTAGAGAAACTCATAGGATGCAAATACTCAATTTCTCCTTGTTAAATGAGAACTGAGGGGCACTTATGCAATTATCACATACCTGGTTCAAAGCAAAAAGAAGAAAACACTTTTCAGGCAACATAAACTGTGGAACTCACTGCCACAGGATGGTGGAAAAGGCCAAATACATAAATAGGCTCAAAGGAGAGACAAGAAATTCACAGAGAATTGGTCTGTTGGTAGCTGTGAAATACAAAGAACCAGACAGGGTCTCTAAGTCATTAAATAGTCACTAAGCAGAAGTTGGTTGAAGCCGGGTGGGTGGGGACCAGAAACGATTTTGTCATTCCTTAATTGCACAGAAAAGCCAGCCAGGAACAGCACAGTAGATGGGTGAAGTCCTGGTCTGACCCTGCATCATCAGTCCCAAGCTGAGAACCACCAACTGCACTCTGTTTCCAGCACTGTCACAGGTAACAGGCACCATCTTCATTTGTGCCACCGTGTACAAGTCAGATTTAAACTTGCTTTGAACTTTGCTAATGGGCTGTAAGGACAAAATAGAAACAGCAGAAACACAGGTTTCACTTGCACACTGTTCCCCTTCGGAGCTGATAGGCTGAGTCAATATGAATTTCCCAGAATCCAGATACTGACCCAAGGCTATTACCGGTTATGTGGGGGCATTACATAAATGAGAATAGCATGCAGGGAAGCAGAGGAACAATTTCTAGGTGTATGAAAGCAGGGCTGGCTCTTAGGACTCTCTCTTTTCATAGATTTAGTTCAGGATAATGCTACCAGATCAGCATTAAAGCTACTAAACACAAGAGAAAAATCCGTTTATAATAGACTGTAGACATCCAAGAAGAGGCTGCAGTCACAGCAGTGACTAGAAGTGTTTAACATGCTGTGTCTTTAACTTTGGTACACTTGGGACTGTTTTATGTGATTGAACGTGGCCAATTATCTCCCTTTAGTCTCAGTTAAATAACATATAAGGAAAACCAAAGAACTTATATCATCAATCTCATTCAGAAATTCAATTCTGTGTATTTTTCTTAATACTCCATCATGACTCAAATAAAAATCTGAGGGTTATTCTCATCCAGCTTCTTTTTTTCTGCCCAGTGTTCCAGAAAAAAAAAAAAAAAAAAAAAAACAGAAAAAGACCTGGAATAAAATGTGTCAGCCAAGTGTACAAAGTTCATTCTGCAAAGCCTTTTATCAAAATATGCTTGGCCACTTGATGCTATAAATGCAATTGTGTAGAAACCAGTGTCATAGAATATCAATTGTTACTACTCTTTTGACATAATAAAGACATCTACCATGTTCCATATCAGCTGGTTTTCAACCAAATATGGCAATATGGCCAAGACTCACAGTCCAAAAGCACGAGCCACATGGAAGCAGGACAACATGTGAGGAAGAAAGAAAACCAGCCTGGTAGGTGGTTGCTGCTGCAACCAAACACATTCTCTCAGACAGGACAGCACTTCCCATCTGCCACTAAGGGGAACTTCACCCTCATTTCACCTGTATTGCTATTGGAAAGGGCATTTGGGAAACAAGCTACAGTATTGGAATCATTATATAGCCTTTTATCAGTTTCTGCTGCAACAACTGATTTCCTCTTACACAGCATCTCAGGACATTCTTTTCCATTGCTGTTTACATTTTTGTTTTTATACTGGTGGTGCCCTACACTGTTGCTAATTGTTTACTTTCCCCCTCCTCCTCCATGGAATTTTGTTTGGCCAAGAGCATCTTATTTTTCATGGAATTCCTGGTGGGAGGCAGGAATCGCAGAGCCACAGCAATTAATGATAAACAGACGTTCTTTACAGATTAGGCTGAGTATTCCACTGACAGAAGAAAGCAAAGCTCATTTTCAACCTCTGTAAAATCCAGCAATATCTTTCCAGTTCTTCCATGATTCCTCTGCTAGCATCTAGTGGGGAGAAGGTGTTTTGGTTTTGTTGGTTTGGGGTTGAGGCTTTTTAAAGTTTCTTTTTGTACACAAGAAATTTGAAATGCTGGGCCTTGTTTCCGTATTCCCTCACACTCATAAAATACTCTTTTTGCTGTAAACACCTGAGAAATTTAAGGCCCTTTCTGCCTGTTATAACACAGAAGAACTTGTACCTGTTTAACCTCAAAAGCACAGTGGAGATGAGAAAACTTCCTGCATTCTCAGTTTTGTTTGCGTTGTGAACTGAGATATAAAAAAAAAAAATCAAGTGTTTTTTTTTAATCTACTAGGGCTGTAACAACAGCAGAAACAAATCATCCCCACAAGATATAAATGAGAGAAAGCAAATAGGATCTGACTCTTCTTTGCACCTGCGCAGCACAGTGAACAGATAAAAAGGGTATCAAATCAGAACAGCAGCACTTTACACAGTTCTGAATGACACCCAGTGAAAGGCAAGGAGGGGCAAGACCCACAGAGGAAACGTGGTTTGCCCAAGGTCACACATCAAGGCAATAGCAGAAGTGAGATGAGTTCCCTGCTCCCGACCCTACACAAGCTGGCAGACCATGCTCCCTTTTGCCTTCCCACTTCCAGGACCTTCCTGAAGCTTTTTCTCCACATAAATGAAAAGAGAAGAAAAAAAAAAAAAAAAAAAAAAAAGAAATCTGCTGGAAGAAACAGAGGGAGGTATTTTTTGTAATCATTAGTCCAGTACCTGGAGCCTTGCTTACACTAACTTCTCACTCCTCAATCAAAGGAAATAAAACAAGCATTTGTGTCCTTAGCAAATACCTCTTCTCTTCCTGGGACATATGTTACACAGCACAGGAACCGAGAAATGCTTTTGATCATAACCTTGAGAGCTGCAAAGCAGAAAGTGGCGTAAAGTTGACGGTCCTGAGATTTGTTTCCTGACACAACAGCTACAAGAATTCAGCATGTACTCATCAGGAGTCATGAAGGATGAAAAGTGCATAAGCATATGATCCCTGTAACTTTTTATTCCGTGCATATACGGTGTCTAGTTTTCACTCAGCAGAAGGTACAAAGTAAAGAGAAAACGCATTTTCTAAATATCCCACCGTGAAAAGGTATTACACTTAAAATTCAGAGTCTTCAGTTAACCTAGGATAAAAGATCAAGTTAACAAGCATAACAGCCACTCTACAGGCTAGATACAAACCTCCCTAATTTGGTTATTTGTATTCTTAAACTGCTTAAAGATACAGGCAGGAACTTGTGAGAAGTGGCTGTTCTTGGTTCATTCATACCTCTCCTGTGCCATCTACTGCTTACAAGTTGTTACTGACACTGCAATACTTGAAAAATTCTAATTACCTGGCTTCCCTGCTCACGGCAAGACAGACAAGAGAAGATAAACTACCAAATTCAAACTTCAGTGACGTAAGGACTAAAACTAAAGAAAAATATACACAAATATATGAAAAATGAAATGTTTACACCCCAGTGTGGAAATTCAGCACATGGTCGTGGAAACACAATGTCGAAAAAGCCCCAACCCTTTCTCCTAGCAGTCAGTGCAATTGTAAAGCAAGCAGCACACAAATTCCTATCAAAGCATCTGAGGAGGGAAAAAGACATGGAGGGAGTCAAGACAAATAATTTTTCCATACATAATTCTTCATATCTGCCCATTTTCTGGTCTGGCCCTTGTATGGTATCTTGCCACAAGAGCCTCTAATAGCACAGGCTGCAACAGCTACTTCCTGCTTTTCCCAGCAGTTTCAACCTTTTTCCTGCTGTAGACTCCTCCTATTTTCTGAGCTGAAAGCACAGATCATACACCTGGACAGTGCTGCCCTTCATCAGGGCAAATGTGGCTTTAGGCTTGATGCTGCAGAAGTCAACTGCCAGTTTTGTGGTTGAAAGGGCTGAACCCAAAAATGGACTTACAGCTGTGTCCTGCATGCCAGGCTTCCTGGCAAATAAAGCTCCTCTGTCTGGAGGGTCCGGCATTGTTCAAGTACGCCACAAAACCCTTTGCAGGGTGACGAAAGGGGAGTAGAAGGTTCCTTCCAAAACTATAAAAGCGGGGAGGTAATACTTGGGAAGGTAACTGCCTCCTGACTAAAATCCAGAAGCCTATTAATGTTCAAAAGCTATTGGCGAATTCTGGAGGAGAACAGGATGAATTCACCAGCTGGGAGCAGAAACACAGGTGACGTGCTGTCAGATCCTCAGAGTCCCTGTAAAAAGGGCACAGTTTGACTTCTCACTTGGGGGGAACTCTGTTTTGCCCTGGATAGGCAAATTATAGTTGAAGGACCCCATGCCTGTATTCTTCTCTGTGGGCCCTAAACTTGAAGGCAAAAATGGTGGGCGCAGGTTCCAAACTACAGTCCCACAAGGCCACTGAATTCATTTACCAAATCAGGCAAACCAACAAATTTTTATTGGTTCAAACTCAACAGTTCCCTCTAATTCAAATCTTAGTCCAAGAAAAAATATTTGTTTTCCAACTAGAAGTCCAGGGGGAAAACAAACCAACTTTTTAATAGAAAATTTTTAACTTCAAGGAATTTTATTTTTTTAACAAAGTAAACCTGTTTAATCCCTGTAAGTTGATATATGTGCTAAAGTTTAAAGGACAAATATGAAAGGTAAATCAGGAAAACAGATGGCATACAGGATTAGATAAAAATTTCTGGTGTACAGAACAACACAAAAGAACAGAGTAATTGCAAGAGAAGTAACAGAGAAGGTGTGAAATGTCAAGATCTACTATGCCTGATGGTGAGTGTGTCAATAACTACCAATCATCATTACTCCAAACTGCCCAGCTCTGTCAGACTGGGCTCAGAAACACAGAGGAGATCAAGAAAAAGGGAAGTAACAGCAGAACTGCTACAAAGAACATTCACTAGATGAACCATTTTAGCCAGTATGGGGAAGAAGGTCTTTCTTTCAAAGCAGCTATTGTGAGAGACTTCACACCACTGCCTTCCACTATTACACAGTCAACCCAGCTTTGCTCTTCTTGGTTGTGAAGGTCTTAAGTGCAACATCATCTCAATAATACAAGAAATTATATAAACCTATCGTAGTGGCAGCAGCCCATTTTCCAAAGGCCTGGTATCTCCGAGATGAGTTCCTGCTGAGCAACAAGCAAATCATAAAATGATCCAAGGGTGGAACTGTTCCAAGACAGCAAAGTCCTTCAAGTTCAGTTTAAACTATCGTTGTTGTCAGCTTCACTAGAGGAAACATTTTTCACAAAGGAAACAGATTTCCATGGCAGAAGTAATATTACTAACAAGATCTGAGTATTCCTCCAGTTTCCCAAAACGTAGAGGATTTGGTGGGGGTTTTGCTTCGGGATACCCATACCCAGCTCCAGATCCTTTCCCTCTGCCAACACCATACAGGAACATGAAAATCTTTCCAATCTTTCTTTTTTTTCCTGGGTCAATGTCCACTAAAATTCCCAGTGACTGAGAACTGACAGAGAGCTCTGTTTTGAGAAGTGGCATCATGTTCCCTACACACTTTCCCCCAGCATCTTCCAACCTGTCAGAGAGGCCTAAAAAAATGTGGGTGACCAGATTCAAGGAAGAGACAGAAGGAACATGGTAGGATCTGTTGTGAATATACAGGGTACTGAACATGTCCAGACCTAAACAACATTTAAATTGTGGAGTATTTTCCTATGTGTTAGGCATGGAGAAATAGCATTGAAGACATCTGTACAGGGAACAAGGGTTCCATGAACAGTCTTGATCACACTACTGTTTTTCATAAAACATTGCTTGACAAACCTCACAGCAGAAACAAGAAAACCACAATTAAAAACTAACCAGGCTAAAAACTAACCAGCCTAGAATAACTTGAGATTAAAAAAAAAAAAAACCAAAAACAAACCAAAATACATATTAAAAAAATATTTCTCCCGCAAAAAAAAAAATAAAAAGGAAGAAAACCATCAAAGTTCAGTGTTAGGAACAAATAGAATGGGCTGATGTGAAATCAGCAATGCCAATGAGCTCACCACATTATTTTTTAAGTGAAGCCTGGCAAATCAAGGAAAGATGAAGTTCGAATGTTTTAGCAGCTCTCTGAAACTCTGCCAAAGGGATTAAAATGTGCATTCTGGAAAGCTTAGAAAAATGGAAAAAGAAAACAAATATGAAACTGCAAATCTTTCTTGGCAATAAGAGGGGAGCTTGGCTTTATCACAAGTACCTACCCGAGCACCTCAGATGCACCTCACTGTAATTCCCAAAGCATTCAAGTAGCCCATCTAGCCTGAGCATTATCTGTTTAGCTTCAATCTATGGAGTTATTCACATTAAAGTCAAAGGGGAATGCAGCGTAAAGAGATCATGTCCAGGGAGATATGTGCAAAACAAATTTCTCAAATTATATGGATTCAATTAAACAAAAATGTCACTTACTGAGATTTGTCAATTATCTAATAAAGGTCCAAGGCTGTCTCTCCTTTGTTTTCCTTAAATTACAACTCTCAAGCCAAAACCAACTAGTAATATGATCCTGATTTAAGTTTACCTTGATCCCACTTCTGAGATCATTTTGCTTTCCCTGAGTGAATTGTATTTCTCTGATAACCGAACTAATACAGGATTAGCCAAGTTGTTTTGGAAAAGACTAAATAATTTATTTACAATACAAAATTCCCACACAAGGCATTTTCCTTGATGCAAATGCTTCATGAAAGCAACCATTAATATGATTGCTATCCACGCAAGTATGTCAACAGGATTGGACTACTTAAATTACAATTAGGCCTTAAAATAGGGTTTGGCTCTTCAGCTATAGACAGCAAATCATGGAATTTGTAAAAAAAATTAACTTTCATCTGAGATCATTAACTTGTTCCCTAGTGCTGAACAAAAGGCCCAATTTGTTCTAATTCACTGGTTGAGATGCTCAGAATTTTGGGCAGAAATAGAAAAAAAGGCTGCATTGCCTCAGATTCTGGATGAGAAGCTAAAAGCAGAAAAGATTAATCATTACTCTGAGGATCTTACAGAAAAGGTTTAAGACAAGTGACACCATGCTGGAAGGTGCACGAAGGAGTGTGAGAGGACTAGATCAGCACAGCCAGCATTATCTGACAGGAGTTAAGATGATGAACTGTGAATTATCCAAGACACAGCAGAGTTACCAAAGTTCCGTGACAGCGAAGAGCTGCCAGGGTTTCAGGTAAAGTGCTGATTTGAGCCTCTTCACCAATTCACTTCCCATTTTTTTCCTTTTGCCTCCTCTTTAGTTCCTCCTTCTACCATTCTGTTAGGACCAGCTGCACACAGGAACAAAGAGAGCTTCCAGTAATTTCAAGAGAAGTATTACTCCTAAATGTTTTCACAGATCAAGGTCTTCAGATCAAAACATGGGTCTTTCATTTGGGTGATGCCATTCCAATAACACTTCCTTGCCATTTGTAGTGGTTATACCAAGTTCCCCATCAAAAATTCTCAGTAGAGCAAACTACCACCTTCCAAAAACGTCATGACAAATCAAGGTTTTCACCCAAACTAGCTAAAAAAACCAGCACTACTTTTCTATGCAAGTACTCAATCCTCAAGAGTAGAAAAGCCAGCTGGGTAAGAACAATCCTCAGCATCACGGCTGTAGCAACAATAATAAAAGGCAGGAGGGAATCTCTTTTGCAAGAATGAATCACCTAATAATTCTCTGTCCAAGTATTTAAATATATTCAATGTGCCACTACTACAACACATACAGCCTTAAATGTCCTGTGTTCCATTTGTGAGGTTACGGTCAATTTTCTTCTGTAAGAAAACTTGATGCATCTTACATGCCCATTTTGCAATCTTTCAAATGATCAAACTACATAAATTTGAAATTGCAATGATGATGGCACTTTTCTCTCACCGTGAGAGTTGGGGGAAACAGTTTAGATAACCAATATTGGTAATAAATGATAATGTATGTACACACACAGAGCAGTAACTTTTGAACAGGCACGCTTATGTCCTTCCATTCCCCATAAAAAGGATTTCCTTCCTTGTTCTGGTTTTCTGAATTCCACCCTGCTGACTCAAACCAGAACACTGTAACCTGTGCTTCCTCAGCAAGTTCCTAT
This sequence comes from Cnemophilus loriae, assembly GCA_013397755.1. Lineage (NCBI taxonomy): Eukaryota > Metazoa > Chordata > Aves > Passeriformes > Corvidae > Cnemophilus > Cnemophilus loriae. The sequence continues at coordinate 283,908 of VZTF01002177.1, forward strand.
TTCCACTTCCTTTTAAAAAGAATATATATATATATATATGCATTTATATATATATAATTTTTTTAATAATTCTAATGCTTAAGCAGACACACAGATATAAAAGTCTGCTGAGGATATGGAGGTTGACATCTACTTATTTGTACAACATCAGCATAATACCACACATTAGCACTGTTGTTAAAAAACATTTCAGTGACAGAGGCATGTGACATATTATGACAACATCTGGCATTTTCCTAAAAGTAATGGAGTTCATTTTCTTATTCCCTAAGCAGACTTGATGAAATGTAGCACTTCCTGGAGTATCAGTAACACACACATTCGTAACCATAGTATCTCCAGTTTATTCAGTACTGAGTACTTCCAAACAAATGGGAGCACTCTGATGTGGCTCACACCGGAAGCATCCGAACTAAAAAAAAAAAATCAATGGGATTCGACTGGGTGCAGGGCAAAGCAGAATTAAGCCCAAAGGTTCTGACAGGGAAAAATTATGTCAGAAGCCTCACAGCCTTCCAAGCCTCACAGAAGCTTATTTTTCATGGCTTGCTCCCCTGCCCCTGAGGATGTCTATCGTATTCTTTGGCTGAAAGAAATCTGAAAATCTCGGGTCCTTTTTTGTTCCACTGAAACCACAAAAGTTTGGAGAATCTCGCATAAACAGACACATGAGAGCCTTTGGTAAAACTGCAGACAACAGTTCTAATTTTTTGTTACATTGGAAAAATAAGCTCCGCTTGTTTTCCTAACTGTTCCTTCTTCTCTTGTAAACTCAGCCACCCAAGGTCTTTAAAAATAGGAGAGAGGGTAATAGTTTAAAGCATGGGAATATATTTTTCCTAGAGGAATGCTGGAGGAGAGCTCACAGACATTCACCTGATGATGGAATTTTTATCCCTGGGACAGGATCTCTGAAGTCACTACCTTCCAAAATATCCCTCAGATTGCTTTTCTAGAGAGTTTTGTCAAGTTAACCTTGATGGTTGGTTAAGCTAATCACAAATTTCCCTAATGAATTCAGAGAGTGCTGCTCTCCATCACAATTATGAAAGCCTGCATCTTTCTTCTACAGGGATGTTTGCTACCAGAAGCAGCACAGTCATTTGAATTGTCATTATAACATAGCCAACACGATGATGTACCCATGCAACGAGCACACAGAAAAACACAACTGAATTTATAGGGAAAAAGCTACATGTATTTTGGCATGATATGGTTAAAGGATTTAGGCTTTAAGCTCAGCAAGTGTTAATCCATTTATTTTCGCTCTGGTACGTAACAGTGCTCCCTGATCCTCCAATTGCAGTAAATGACAAATGGTGCTTTTGCAGACAGTGTGCTTCACCTTCACATGCTACTCACAGAAACCTCTTACTAATTCCAGTGAAAATATAACTTGGCTTAGGGGAAGTAAGATCAAGCCATTCATTTTACTTCAAAGAACAGAAAACTCTTCAGACAAGTAAACCTGTCCTGTTTGGCTCAGTTTCCCGGTGTTCTTAGTTCATTTCTGCCTCTGCATATTTATTATCTTTTAGCTTCATTTGATGAGATCAAAAAAACAAAACAAGCTGGAGAAAACAGGCATCTCATACGCTAAAAAAAAGCAGATTATTTTATTTGTATGAAGCTCTGGATGTGCCTATCTCACACTGCACACATTTCCCAGTCAGTACCAAGATTTCATACTGCAATGATCAGCAAAAGTACGGATGAAGGGGAGTTACAAGCACACCTCAAATCCTCTCCTGTCACTCCACATTCCCAGTCATCTTCCCACCATCAGTCAGCTCCGAGTCAGTGTCCATCCAGGATGGAGAATAACAACAAACCTATGCAGTACAATGTACATACAATAACTTTCTGGACTTTTAAAGAAGATACCATTTCCTGGTCCCCACTGCAGCTCCATCCTCTTCCCACTTTGTATTCCTCAGAGACTGTGATCCTCAACTCCTCCTAAGAGTCTCATAAATTTCCTAGAACTCTCATATCTTTTTGACATTTCTCCATTCTTTTAGCCCTGTTTTAACACACCATTTTTCATCTACTTGAGCTTTTTCGCTATTCCCTGATGATCTCCTTCTGAATTCAGCCAAACAGCACCGTGCACAAGGGGAAGCACAGACGTGCAGCAGAGAGGAGATCTCACTTGCAAGACCACTCAGTTATTTAGGTGGGAGATTCCTGACCTCTGCTGTGCAGCTACGTGTTTGCCTTGAAATGAAGTTATTTGAGGTATAAATCTCATCAGATAAAGTGTGGTTCCTAAAAACTTACCTTTCAAAGTTGAATAAATCAAAGGGGCAAAAAAAAAAAAAAAAAAGTGAGCGGTTTGAGCATTTGACTGTACCTTTCGTCAACATATAGTTCAGTTTTTCCATTTTTTCTGCCAACATGCTGACTATTCATTTTTTAACTCCATCCCACAAAACTGCACTAAATATTTTTTTATTTATCAACATTTTTATATTCAAGAAAATACTGCTCACAAACTGACCCCATAATAGAGAGTACCTAGGTGATTTAAAGCCTATCTGGCATTCTTTCCTTTCATCATCAAAGTATCTGAACATCTTCCAACAATTCTCTACACAACAGGGCAAGCACTCGCTATGTTAAATTCCCTCCCTTTGATCAAAACAATCCTTTTTGTTCCTAACACATTTCCCTGTTTGTCTTAGGGTGAGGAGCTAGTCTAAGAGATGGATCAGCTGGAGAACTTCACAGGTCTTGGCCCTGCCGCTGGGAAATGGTTCTGCTTTTCTTGTGTTGAAAGCATCTGCCCTTGTCCAACACAATTCCATCGAACTAAAGAAGTGGAGGTGAGAATCAGTTGTCAGAGCAACAAGGCTCAGATCTTGAAATTAAGGGCAGGACTTTGTCTTTCCTCACCCTCTTCCCAAGAGCACCCCACTCATCTGCTCCAATGGTATGTGAAACAGAAAATACGTGTGGTATTGTGGTCATCATTAGTTAATTCTGGATTAAATCACAGACTAGATTTATCACCATAACAATGCATCACCCTACATAGCAAAAAATACTACAAAATTCCATACAACTCGATGGCCATAACTGTTAATAATGGATTTCACTTAGAGTGTAGTCTTATGCTCAGTAAACGTCACCAAAACATTGCAATGAAAACAAAAGTGCAGGTTAAGATGTCATTTTCAAAGTGATGGGTGGAAGACTGGGACATAAATCTATAGCATTTGCACCTGAAACTTCACAGCAGAGTTTAAGATAGAAACCCTCTAGGAAAGCGACAAAGATTCAAGTATTTAAAGTTCTTTCAGAAGTTCTGAAAGTTCAAACCAAACCCGATTTTGCTCAACTCCCACAAACCTTCTTCTTTATTAGAGTAGGTTTCAGAGACCACACATTGGAAGGAAGGGAATTTATACAGAACAGAGCTATCCAAGACAAAAGGACACAGCACTAGAAGGAACACTCTGCTCCCTGAGAGGTGCTGCTGGATCACAGGTAGTCCCCAGGCTTGACACTAAACGCTTTGGGCTTCCCAAACCAAAAGGCCCACGAGGCAGACAAGGACTTTGGCTCCAAACAGTCTTGTGTAGACGAGTACCACCCCAGAGAACCTGGGGCTCTTGAAGGACAGCTTGCTGAAGATATTAAAATTTAAAAAAAAGTCTATCCCACATTTTATTTTAGAAAGATGACTTACCAAAATCCAAAATCTAGCCTGGCATCATTTCACATCCCTCCCTGAAACATTAGCCTGAAATAACAGCAAAGCATCTTCCCACATGCTTCCCTTTTAAGGCAAGGGCTGCTGAAGTACAGTTGGTCACTCGCCATGACAGATTAACCAAACTAGACTTTTGTAGTGTTGTTTTTAGTATAATAATTATTGCACGATGCACCGTGCGTTGCCAATGTCAAGCTGGCTCCAGTGCATATCTTTCTTTTCCACTGAAGGAAAGCGGCATCTCAGTTTACACAGTTCTTAATTTACCAATCCCGTTAGTGGTATGTGTCTCTAACGGGGGCTTTGACAGTAAAACAGTCTTGTTAATAGATCGTGATTTATTCCATTATTCACCATTTCCTTTATGCTTTTTTATTTCAGAAAAAGAAATAGATATTTTAGAGTCAAGTTGTATTTTCCTAGGCTCTCCACCAACATTACTAGACTATACCTAGCCATCTTCAGAGACAACCATAAATGATATAAGCAGTGGAAAAATCTGATGAGCCACGCATAAACCAAAATAATATTTGAGTGACGTAAGATAGACACAATTTAAATAATAGCAAGAACAGGATAGACAAGAAAAATCTAAATTTCTCAGTGAAGATGAAAGTATTTATACAGGATGGTTCTTAATACAGCCAGTTCCACTTCCAGCATCCCAGTTCCACACCCCATGCCATATATATTGACTGTTTCTATACAGTTAGGATGTCAATTTTGCTACTTGTTCCAGAGAAGCTTATGAACCTTTCAAGGCTTTTTTGGTTTGGCTTGTTATTCCTTTCTTTGCAATCTATTTTTCCTTTCCTTCCATCCTCTTCATCCCCAAGGTCTGTTTCTTGCATCGCTCCCAAAATACCTGCCAAATATCACCTTCCATTTCCTTTTCATACTTTCCTTCTTTATTCCTTTCTGATTCCTTATTACTTACCCCTGCTCACACACACCCTGAATCATCAATCAAAATCTTCCCACCTAAAGTCTTCTCATCATCTTAAAATTTAAAGCAATGGGGTCACTGGATCATCTTTAAAGGCACACTTTTTTACTGTAGCTCAGCTCCAATTTTATTTACATTTTTTTTTTTTCCTGCATAAAGAAAGTCTTTTTAGGCCAAAGAGAACTGCAGAAGCTCTATAGCAAAAACACCACTCTGGGCCCAATCCTTCCCAGCCTCAAGTGTGGGCAGCCTGCCTGCCTTGTGGAGAGCACACTCCAGTTTCCCTGCCACTGCTGGGAATTTATAATAGCAAAAGCAGGGCTGGTCTCATATATCACTGTGTCATCCATCCACAAGATACAACGGAGCGCTGAGATTCTTCCTCCTCCTTTTTTTTTCTGTTCCAAAGGAAGTAACTGATTTCTAGAAAATACTTTGGAGCTTTTAATTCCCTGGGACTCCACAGGGGCGAGGCACACTGCCTGTTCAGCCACGTGTTACACAAGTAGGATCTATGCCTTCAATTTCAATTTTGAGTCGACTTTTTCCTATGTAAAGTTGGTAACAGACCTGGGAATTAAAAGCCCAGAGACTCCCATCTTCCTTTTACCCCCACACAGCAAATAGCTGTTTCAGCTCCCCACTAGTGCATCATTTTTGAGCATTTTTCATCCTTCAAAAGGCAGCGGATGGACCAGTACTACTGGAGCTGGTGTTATTTAACAATAGTGGTAATAATTTAATGATATTTAAAATAATCCCTTAGAAATTAGTAGAAACTGAGGAAAAAAAAAAACCTATTATTGTTTTTATGATTAACTGGAAAAGTGTTCTTAAATAAACGTGTCACATATTTCATTATCTCTGGTTTTAAAACACAGTAATTTAAACCAGTAAATATTTCAGTCATCCTCATATTTTACAGCCACATGATTCAGAGTAAATTTTCAAAAATATGTGCAAAAAACCACCCTTCCACCCTAGAAAAGATAGAATATCACAAGATTTACCTTCTTATGCAAGTGCCAACTCAGAACAACAATTTTTCTTGGTGTGAACGTTTGATTCCTTCACAGCAGAAACCTGCCAAAGCAATGGATAATTTGAAGAAAAATGCTGCAAGCTAGACAGGCAGGCAGTTTCTGCCTCTCCTACACAACCCATTCAAGAAACACAAAAGAGCCCCTGGGGATAAAACTCACTCACTCACTCTTTCTTTCTCTCTGTCTTTCCTTCCTTCCTTTCTTCCCTCTTCTCTCCCTCTCCAAAAAAACACTATCTCTCTATTCCCATTTATCACCAGCTGATTAGCCCTTCTGCTCCACCAAAGTGGATTAAGGGATCTCACCTGTGTTGCCACCTCCCAGGTGACTACAGCTGAGCTCCTTCTTACCATTCAACCCCCTCCTGCTTACTGCAGCCTGCTGGTTCCACAGAACAACCTCCTCACTAAAGCCTGAAATCAAAGGGACCGAAAGTTTGAGCACCCCAAATAACATCACATTTTACAGGCCTTTTTCTTGACCCTACCATTAATTTTGGTATTTTGCCCAGCACCAGCACAGTGATGGCAAGAGTACAACAGCAAATGAAGACAGATGCATTGAGTGGCCTTGAAACAGTTAACAGAGAATTTGAGAAGCTCTAGAAGGGTCTGATCTGAATTGCATTTTCCTGGATGTAATTGCTTCTAAACAGAGGTAATATTAAACAACCGCTCTTCTGCTTGGCAAGCTCTCAGGATGCTTCCCAGGGCTGTAATGCCATAATCTCCTCCTATCCTTGTTGCACACAAAGTTATGTGGGAACACGATGAACAAGGCAGGCAAAGCTGCTCTGCTAGGAAGACATTTAACTCCGTGTTTGTGTTCAAATCAACACAAACACACACATACGTATGTACGTATACACAGATTTATTTCCTTAGTCTCAGAAAAACACTCAAGAACTCCGGCCTCAGCTACATCCTGAGTAGGAGCGCAGCCCAGAAAGCAAACTATAGTACGAGATGCCCTCTAAGCCTCTCTCTGCATTCCCAGTCTCGAATTCCCAGCTGTTTGGATGCTAGAGGAGCTTGAGCTGGAGCACAAGCATGATGCTATTCCTAGGACAAAGTGTAAACACAACCAGGTCTCTGTGGTGACTTGCCTTGGTGGCTTTTTTTCAGTTCCAGGCCTGAATAAGAGGGGTAGGAACTGAGTAAGAACATTCCTGCCCCAATCAAAACCAAAACTGCATCAGCAATCATGGCCTGTTGTAAACGGCATTTGTGCACTTAAACAAAATGAATCAGAGTAAAATCAGTACAGAAAGTTGTGGAAAACAATAAAGCACTGAAAGTCATGACATGAAGATTACTCTTTTAAGAGGAATTAACCAAACAGCAAATATTTACATGGTGAGGCCACAGCTACTTCTTTTGAAGTCAGCCTCATTAAGCATACCGGGAAATTTTTCCACATAAGGAAAAACCACCATGAAGGTTTATTTCAGCCTTGCCATCAAGGAAGCAAAATACTTGTGAGTGATACTGGTGGTTTGTCTCAATGGAAGTCATAACTCCTGTTCTGCATTTCCCCCTCACTGGATCTTTCGTGTGTACCAAAATCTTTCTCTGAATCATGAAAAGCTGCACTTGTATAATTCCACAAATGTCTGAAAATCGTGAAGACACAGCAAAAGTTTTTCCACTAAATTTTTCCAGATTTTTGTTTTGTTTGAGTTTTTTTCACTGCTGTTTTCTTAAATACTTTCTTCCTCAGTTTAACTTGCAAACATATTTCATACACTTCTTTTCTGTTTTCCTATAGTCAGAGAAGTCCCAACCCTTTCTGGTTCTGGTACATGTGCTTGGAAAATCAGGTTAAAGCCTTTTCTAAGTAGTCTTTTCTGTTAGGAGTCCAACAGAAGTGTTCAAAGCACATCCTTGTTCTAATGCTAAGGCAGAGGAATTATATGAAGAGGGGTCTGAGTAAGGAAATCAGGTTGCGGGTAACCTGTCGTTTGAGACATCATTTTCTTCAAAGTTATACTGTACCGGCTCAGATCTTCTGCCATGAACAAAAAGAGTTAGCAAAGCAAAAAAGCTTTCCCTGCACCCTCTATAGACACTCGTACAGTTTCAAAGTGTGAGGAAGATAAATTTTCTTTCCTTTATTTCTTAATGCAGTAAAAACACTCAACATACCACGAGAGACCCTGGAAGCATGGATAACATGCAACATCCGTATATTTTGGGAAACAATTACAGATAAGGTCTTTAGAATTACTTATCCCAAGATACAATTTGGTGGTTTTCAGATCCTTTTAAAAAACTGCAAAAGTCCAAATTAGTTGGTGTTAATATCGTCACTGACAACATTCAGACTAGAGAAACAAGTGAATGTATACTGAAATGAATGAAACTAAATTAGGACTCACGTGACTGTGCATCAAAGGGTTTAGGAATTACTGAATTCTTCAATGAAAACATCTGCTCAACAGCAAAGCAGCTGTCAGAAAAATTAAAATTGACAATTAACGTATAAGTTTGGATAAGGCCATGCATGTATTGTTTATTTTAGCTAATTAAAACTCAAGAGTTGGGGGGCGACTGAGGGAGGTGCATGTAAATAAATTTGGGAAGATGTAAAAACAATCTGCAGAAAAATTATTGAATTATAGAAAGAATATCACACAAAGAGTACTTCATAAGTCAATTAATTGAAGCAGCAGTTGATAATAAAAATAATATGCTATCATATAATTAAAAATGGTATTATAACACAAAAAAGGACCAGGTTCACAAGCTCTCAATCAACGTCGTGTTGCAATCAAGCCTTAAATCTGTCTCAGTGAGTTTTGGGAAATGTTTTTATGATTTCTTGTATTTACAAGAAATCCTACAGAATAAGAACCCTTAAGAAACATCTACAGCAAACATGAGGTTATTCCTCATTGTCCCCAAAACAACTTGTGCTTCAAAAGGGATTTTCTCTCTGCCTCCGTGTGTGGCTTGCACTGGAATTTCAGTTTTATCTCTTAAATTATACGTCCTAAAACTGAGAACTCCTAACTCTTGTACGCTGGGCGTGAACTCCAACAAGAAATGGCATGAAAGGGCTCCTATGGATAATGGGGACTACCATCTCGAAGGCAGACAAACATTTAGGAAATGTTGCTTCCACAGAACATTCCAAGATCACTCCCCATCTATCAAATTTTCAGTTACTCTCCCCCACCCACACACTGAGGATTGTTCTTCCCAAGCAGTTCTTTTCCCTAATGAAACCACCGTTCTTTTCCTTCATAAAACCACTGTGCCATCTGAAAATTTCTTTTCTGTTTGGAATTAGGAGTGTACGACATCTTTTTTCCAGATATCACGCGTTAAAACAATTGTTCCCAGGAAGCAACTGCGTACATGAAGTATCAGTGTGAAACACTGTTAGAAGTTACACAAATAAAAGTCCTCAATAGTGGAAAAGATCAAAAATCAAGCTTTATTTTGAATTTGTTACACTGCCTTGAAAAGTAGGCTGATTTTCATTAACATGCAAGCAGTTCATATGTGTCTATTTTCCAAGATCAAGCACTTGAGAAGGGGAAAAAAAGGGGAAAAAATCAGGAAATCGCATAAGGACCCACCCATCTCAGGTCACAATGATTAATGAAATGGAAACATTAATGCAGCTCAGAAGTGGCCATATCACATGAAAGTTCAGAAAATAACTATCAAGTTGTTTCCAAAAAACTGTACCCATTAATAATCTCAAACCTCAGCTGGAGCACAAGAGGCATAAGGAAAGTATGTTGACCCTGATGGTATTGATTAGACCATGGTATCGAAAGTTTCACACACCAACCACAACCCTTCTAGGGAAACCACCAAGAGCTGAATTCCAGTAAGGACAAAATAATTTTTAAATGGACGTGTAATTTTTGCAAGGGCTTTTGCCAACACCAGTGCAGATCAAATGAAATCACAAGTTTCTCAGCCCCTCATGCCATATAAGATTTCTTCAACATCTGTACAATCTTTTTTGCTTGACATTCTTTGTATCTCAAGATTCCTCAAATCTTAATAGTACTAATTCTTGTTGCTTTGGTTTCTGCTGCACAGTACAGTTCTCTTTATTATAGACTGCTGTGTCAAAAGTAGATAAAAATAATATATTGTTAAAATATTTAATTATCCAGACATATTCAGTATATTTTCTGAGGAGATAGAAGGGTAAACTGAGATTGCAACAGTAATTATCTAAACATCTCTTAGTGGAATACAGAACAAAATCTGCTGCTAAAGGCAAAATTGTCTCACAAACAGAAATAATACGGAATATGATAATCAGAGCTCAATTCCCCACTGACCTGTACTGGAGATAAACTATTATTAATTGGTAATTGTTGTCTTTTATTTTTCAAAGTCATTTGCAAAGCACTGAGCAGCTCTTTGGGTGTGTGAGTCAGGGCTGGAGGAAGAACAGAAGAAGAGGGCTGCAAGATGGGCGAAGCCCGATCCAGCTCCAGGATGCTTACACTCCATATGTGCCTCACCAAGCACAACTGCTTTATTCTGAAGCACCTTCAGTAAATCAGTGTAAGGTTTTCTGCAAGACAGTAGGTCAGAGAAACCATGTTTACAGTTCTTGTTTTCTTTGGCGGCTGTAGAAGGTTAAAGAACTTTATGACTTCATTCCGAACTTGCTATCAGAAGTTGTTTTTGTATGGCTACCTTGGAAGCGAACCTTAGGAGAAATTGTTTTCCTCGCAGAGATTTCATAAAACCACAAAACTTGCTACCTACCTAAAGAAAATCATGTAATAAGTAGTCTTCATACGCTTATTGTGGGCTGCTTTCCGAATTCAACAGAGAGTGTACAAGCTATCCAGCTACTGGTCAATGCAAGGAAATCAAATGGGACAGAGAGTGTATCCGGGAAGGATACCTATCCTGTTTGCTCCTGGGCAACACAGATGGATGTTCCACAGAAAAGTGTATTCAGACAATGTCATTAGTAAGTAACAGAGCACCCAAAGATAAATATTAGGAGATTGTAGGAGACACATCATAGGAGTTCTTTTGCTTGGGGTTGTCATCTCCTGCGTGTTTCTTGGATGCTTTTACATCTGCCATAATTGTAAATGAGAATCAGAGCTTCTACATTCAAAACACAAACCCAGCAGTCAGACACTACCACTGTTGTGTACTTGGATAAACTGTGTGCATTGAGTATCAGGAAGAATTTTTTTAAATTGAAAACTGAGCTTAAGATGGATATTTTTAGTTTGAAATCTATATTTCTCCTCTTTCTGGCGTGCCTGAAATGCGCTGGATTAATTTAAATCACAATTCTAGCTATGTACAGTTCACATCCAGAGAAATGAAAACAAAACCTTACACTTGCACAAAGCTGACTGTTTAAATATTTAAATATTCAACAGCAAGCATAAATTAATTGAAGATGCTCTGTACTGAGATTTAGAAAAGTATCTACAAGGTGTAGGGGCTGATGAGAACTTCAGAGTCAAAACTAGGGGTGCAAAAGCAGCAGCTCTGTCAAATGGCTACAAGGTTGTACGTGACAGGTACTTGCATTTAGCTACATTTCCTTTTATTTAGGAAAAGAAAAGCACTGCATTAATCTTTTCCTTGCACAAGACAAGTATATTAATATGCCTCATTCGTGTTCTGATCTCAGCTGAGTTCCTGATTAGCTCATTTTTACCATCAGATTTCAACAAGCACGGGGGTGCTTGTGTAAGAAATAAGAAATGCATGAGAACACTAGAAGTAACTTTGCAAGTAATGAATCAAACTAAGTTTATGCATTTGCCATTGTCTGGTGGCATTGCCACAAGTCAGAGGAGAAACATAAAAGCAGGATTTGTGTGAAGAGATAATGCCTTTGACCAGACCAAACTACAAGGAATAAGGGAGGCTGACAAGCTTTCTTGTTGTGAGATTTTCTGCAATTATATCAGTTGATTTAACGTGAGATGCTACCTTTCCCTTCACACCTTCACATGCATGTGGCACTTTACACCCTGCACTATCAACTCCTCGCCATTCTGGTCAGAAACTCTAGGAACAGACAATATTACCACTTTACCCAAGGAAAGAAACAGTAGGAATATGTGAGGTTTTGTTGCCTCTGTTTCTGGATGGGCATGTTCAAAAAAACTTCATTTTTCCTTATCTTTTAAAGTGTCTTCAAGAGAGATACAAGTCTAAAGAGCTGGGATCAGTTGAATGAATCACACATGAAGTACAGCAGATGTTAAATAAAGCAAGCATGTTACTGTTTCAGCTGTGTAATAGTCCGTGGCATTATTGGACCATTACATGAACAAGCCAGGTCCCTCTGGAGTTGTTCTTTTATCATGCAATACATCAAAAGACACAACACAAGTGTAATTATTCTCATAATTAAAATTCATGGAAAATACAGCCAGTTACTAATCGATTTGAGACGCAGCAGACTCCAGATACACACAGAATTCTTCGTTAGGAAGGGCATACATTTATTCTGTAATAATGTGGTTGAGGCCACACCTCAAGTGCTGTGTCCAGTTCTGGGCCCCTCAGTTCAGGAAGGACATTGAGGGGCTGGAGAGTGTCCAGAGAAGGGCAACAAGGCTGGGGAAGGGTCTGGAGCACGAGTCCTGTGAGGAGCAGCTGAGGGAGCTGGGAGTGCTTAGCCTGGAGAAGAGGGGGCTCAGGGGATACCCCATCACTCTCTACAGCTCCCTGAAATGAGGCTGTAGACAGGTGGGGGTTGGTCTCTTCTCCAAAGTAACAAGCAGGAGGAAATGGTCTCAAGTTGCACCAGGAGAGGTTTAAATCGGGTGTTGGGAAAAATTTCTTCACTGAAAGGGTGGTCAAACATTGGAATTACAGCCCAGGGAGGTGGTGGAGTCACCAGCCCTGAAGGTATTTAAAAGACATGTAGATATGGCACTTAGGGACATGGTTTAGTGACAGACTCGTGCTGAGTTAACTGCTGGACTCAGCAATCTCAAGGGTCTTTCCCAAAATAAATGATTCTGTGAGTTCAGAGAGGATACCAGACAGAAAGATCATTCTGACCTACCTGGTGATAAGAACTCACTTTCTTCCACTCTACACACTAAACTGTAAATGAATGAACTGTAAAGAATTAGACCAAGTTACTCTAGAGTGAAAAAGATAATTTTCATTAGGCAGTAAGCTTTTTTCCAAGGCCCTGTCTTCAGGAATACTAAAGTTATAGTTCTAATTCAAACTTGTAAACATAAATCGAAGCAAATAGTTCCATGTTTTCTCCTCTTAGTCTGCAAATATCCCTTCTCTTCACTAGGATTTTACTCTATGGTAGCAAAACCACAAGTAACCTTATGCTAGCAACCACAAGTTAAGTACAGCCTTTTCTGCTAGGTCTGGAGAATGAAGTGGGCAAATACGTGCATTTAGCACTAGAATTATTTTGCACAAAGTACAAATACTTGAGAAGGCTTTTATTTGGTAGGGTACTATAATGTCCTTGGTAGATCAGATTCCCCAAGGCTGGAAATGTACCAAACTCATGCTAAAGAAATATTTAATGAGCGCAAAGGTCACTAATTTAAGAGTTTTTCTAATTTCGGAACACAAATGGGTCATTTCAGGTTCTTTCAGAAGATTAACGAGGCATCAAACAATCTCTAAAGGAAGTCAGAAAAATCACTGAACCTTTTAAGCCTTTGTGTCATACATGTGGTTTCATATACTGAAATTATGTTTCATATTATTTGGCTACTCTCTTTTCATTTGTCAAATTACAATGCATTTTTCTGTAACAGAATCTGGCCTAGGCATATGCCAGCACACTGCTGTAAATTTGACACAGATCTTGCAGTTTACCCAGACCTGCTGCAAGTGAGCCACACATCAAATGACACTGTATGATACTGGTACCATATGACTCAGGAACTCTGTTATTTTATCTCCTTCCTCCACCCAGAAACTCTCACCAAGAAAGGATATGCTACCCAAAAATAAACAGAAATACACACTTAAGCTAGTCAGTAAAACAGAATATTCTAGGTCAGCATTAGAAGTGCAACACAGTGTTCACATTATTCTGTATTCTGTCTCTGAATATGAGAATCATGGCTGTCAGATCAAACCTCTTCAGAAGTAACTCAAAGGAATCTCCAGCAAGCCCTCTAAAGACAGGTGAGATCAGAAGTCTTGACAGAGGACTGACATCTTCAGTAGTACCACACTGCCTTGCAGATCTGACAAAAAGACCCCTTAACATTTGACATTTCTCTCAGGGGAGTTAAAAAAAAAAAAAAAATAGGTTCTTCTGTGCAATAGCTTCTCATTCTTCAACTGAGAGGTTTCCTGGGAATGCTGATTGTCAACTGGGCATATTTTCCTGAAGAGAAATATTGGGAGGCAGCATTCTCGTGTCACACTGCATTGGTCAATCTATCAGGACAGCTGGTTTCACAAAAATCAGCTCACTTTTTTTTTTTTTCTTAAATACTGTGTCTCTGAAATCACAAACAGACACCTAATTTGAGTCTCTGCTTTCTTTTCCTAGTTTGCTGTTTAACCCTGTACACACGGGTGGTGGATTCACACTGTTTTCCAGCTAATGCAGACCCTTGCCTTCGACAGGTCTCCAGGCACCCTGTGTCTTGTGTTAATGAGCAGCATGAGTTTCAGATCAAGCCATCAAAAGGACAGTTATCTCAGAATATTATCCTGCAAGGTGTCTCTAAAGCAGCTTTCTCTCTGGCTTCCAATGACATCAGCCAAACAACATTTCTACAGTTCAGCTTGGGACAGGAGAAACATCAGTATTTTGGACAAGCCTTTCAGATAAAACTTCACATGACTCCAGACAAGGACTTTCCACTGACCAAGAGCTCTGTTCCATCACATCCAATTTCCACGATCCTATCTAGAAAGATTTAGAGGGCATCCATGTCTTTTGACTGTGACTTAACCCTCAAGTCTGACTCAGAAGCCAAGAATTTCTCTTCTCTGTTTCCATTTCCTGCTTAATTTCAGCAGGCCAGCGTGGAGTCCCTATAGAACAAGGCCCACATATATCATGTGCTTCCATCCTGACCCCTTAAAACTTTATTTTCCTTTCAAGGGTTCTACTGTCCTCCCCTCAGAGTAAATTCTGTTGAATAACTGTATGATTCACTCAGGGAGGGTTGTCTGCTTTGTGAAAATAAAAAGCAGTTCTAGGCAAAGAATAATTCCATGCAGCTAGATCAGAGACAGCTAGGAAGGCTTACAGAAAATTCTGGGGTTCACAAGCTGCATGAGCTGGTTCTTTGAGCGGCATAACCAGCTCACTGCTCAAAGAAGAGGAATTCTAGTTACTGAACATCTCAGAACTAAGATAAAAAACTTCCTCAACTTTACGCCTTTGCTGTTCTTTTAGCAATGGTGCACAACTGCCATCCTTCTACCCCCAATTACGCCCAGATAAAAGGCATAAGAGCCTGGGATATTCCTTTTCTATTATTCTATTTCTTTGTGTAAACAGACAGGAGTGTCCTTACCTAATGTAAAATTGCGGTATCTCAAGTGTTTGGGATTTTGTCATGTTAGCCAGTTCCTAGCCCTGTGTACACTTCACCAAAACTCTTGGTTTAAGGCCAGAACTACAAATAGTTTTGTTTCTAATAAAACTTATTTTGCTGGGAGTATTTTAATGCTGGGAACTCGAAGGGCTTTAATAACTGTTAAATACTGGATGTTTTCTAAGTGTATAGGGAGTTTCCTAAAGTTTTTGATCCTGGCTCCTACAGGAGTTACTGAGACCAAATGTATAATGAGGAGTATGAGGAGTCTTGGAACCACAGTACAAGCATCTCCCAGTTCAAGAAAATACTGTAAACAGCAAAAAATTACTTCTTTATAGTTTTGTCACCACTTCATTTGATTTTTCCATACTTACAGCAAAGCCTGCTGATGGATTCTTGATTCAAGTAGCACTGGATGAGGCCATGAGCATAACAAATGTGGCTTAAATCCCTGAAAATCACATCAAGTTTCTCGTGTCTACTGAACGTGTCACCAGTGAAAAGGGCGTAAATAGACATAGAGAGAGAGAGTTACAAATATTACATCTAAAGTATCAGTAAACTGTAATGAACATATTTTTTATCCCTCACTCATCTCAGGAGACAAAGCCTCTGTGAGCTCACCTTTGAACTTTCATGTTTTAAACATCATTTTAAGCAACATTTTAAGCATCAGTGCAAGGCACAATGTATTCACCTAACTGCCTTACACAGAACTGAGCAGAAAACACAGCAAAATTCTTACAGAAGACCTTGCTCTGGTTGTATCAAAGGATTCCAGGCATCGCACAAAGAAAATTCCATCCATTTAACCCTGGAAAAAATTCAGAGAGGGGTTTGAAACCTCATTTCATAAATCGCTGTAAACTGCCCTTCCAATGATGAAATATGCCTAGGCCACTACATAATCCTTCAAAACTAGGCATTCCTATTCTATCTTGCAACATTCCCAAACACTTGCATCTTCTGCAGGCTCTTTTTCTGAGTACGAGGATCAGATGAAATTATTTTCTCTGTTTTATGGGAGTAAATGTGATCACAGAGTACTCGCTCAAGTTTTTGCTGCAGGTCCACAGCAACGCTTGGGATTAAAAAATCTGATCTGCCAATCTCCCACCCATTGACTGACAAGACAAATAATCATGAATTAACAGCAAGCTGAAGACTTAAGCATTATTTCATCTGCTCACTTAGGGCATGATTGTTCTCCAGCAGAAATTAATGGTAAACTCCCTTTGAGTTCAACAAGAGCAAGATTAAATCCCTGGTTTCTTGCCTCCCACCAGCTTCCCTATACAGAAGCTGACAAATCACAAAATTTAAATGACTGTTTTTCACTTAAGAATAACGGTGAAAAAAAAATGCACACAACAGTCGTTGCATATCTCTTCTCCCATTCTTTGACCAGGCCTCTGATTTTTACTTCGAAGACTTAACAGAATAAAGACACACACAAAAAAAAACCCCCAAGATACAGTAAAAGCCTGACGAACACATAAAGTTTGTCTTCACAAAGCAGACACGTTTGCATTTAAGATACCTTTAAAATCACAGTAACTGAATTGCTAACCATTCACCCCCTCCACTGTCACTTCCCTCACTCCCCCTTTTTCACATGCGCAGACTGTGGGGACTGCCAAGACAGAACATCCCACTGACCTTGGCAATTGGCAGCTGTGATCAATCACTTCATAAAATCCTACGTGTCAGCTAGAAACCACTTGTATTTCTTAAGCAAGTCAATCTGCTAAACAGCTTAAGCCATGAATCCATTCAAAAGGCTAGGAAAACAAACTCATTTGGATGAAATGTTCCTTTATGCCTGGTTTTCTTTTTCTTTTTGTTTTTTCCTAATGGTTAGTATTAGAGTAGAAATTCCTCTGTGTCACTGTGAGAAGCTGCTTGCAGACTCCAGTGTAGGTGCACTGGTTAATGGAGGGGATCTTGCCACTTACTGGTGAAGCTCACCACAAGCATCCCTGGCCATGAAAAAAGTTCCCAACTTTTTTCAGACAATTAATCTGACCTAAATAAAAAGTGAGTTATCAAACAAAAGGAAAGCAAACATCTCTCCATGGAAACCAAGCATCAGACAAAATTGTTATTATCAAACACACCACTAAACAAATGAGACAGTTTTTAACCCTCGGTTGAACTTTGGTGGAATGAGATCAGCACGGAAAGTCACTCTTTCCATAATTATTTTCTCTTTAAAAACAACATGTCAATGGATTTCTTTGGCCAATTTCCTTATTATTGAGACTGTATATTTTGCTCTCTGCCCCTAGATAGTCCTATGAGCGTAATTTAAGTGATTTGTTAACCGTTTGCATACTTAATCTGTCCCACAGAAATAACAGCTTTTTCCATTCAACCCTGTGGATAAATCAAAATGAAATAATCTTAAAATATGCAGATCAAACACAAAACTTAAAGGAAAAAAATAAGGGGAAGGATTAAGAAATGAAGAAGGTACACTGAAGAGACTAAGAAAGAAAGAAGCCAACTGTGAAAAAGTGAGGATAACAAAGATATGACTCACTGGAGTCATGAGTCTTGAATGAGTAAAGAGGCCTGTGCAGCTAATCTACAGCAAAACCTGATCACAAAAGGACTTTTACTACCTTGAATGCGTTGTGATACCTTTTAGAACTAGAATAATAAAGCAGAAGCTTGCCTCTTCAAACATCATTCTCTACTACAGCCATCCATGGGAACTAGCTCATTCTCCAAGAACATAACCATTACAAAGTACAGTAATAAAACACGTTTCCATTCACAACCTGAGGGAAAAGTATTTGGTGTTTTGCACATTTTTACTGTAAAATGAGAATACTGTGAAAGGTACCTTCTTAGGGTAGAATGACACATTTCCTTTCTCACCTAGACCAATAAAAGCATGTAATGCAGGCAGGGTACCACACCTCACAAGTGTCTGTCCATTCAAAAGTTACTCTGAGGCAGCATCAAAGACTGAGTTAATTTGTCTTTACTACACTGTGCATTCCATTAGGCTTCTAAATTTGTCATCTAATTAGTGTCTGCTCAGAGGGGGTTTTTTTTCAGATTGGACTATGGAAGGGAAAGGATTTTAAATGTCAGATTCATTTCCAGCTTCTATCTGTCAGAGAAGTTGTGAGTTCTTCCGGTACAAACAGGGGGCAAAGGAATTGGCAATAGCTAACCACTAGTTTCAACAGCAAGGATGGGAACATACCTGTTTTCTGAGTGCATTCCTGATGGGGAAAGCAACAGGTTCAGAATTGTTGTGGCTTGATGGCATTTCATCACTCTGATAGTCTTCGAGGAAAATTTCCAAGCAAAAGCTTGAAATCCATCGCCACTTAAACAACACAGTTTCTCTTCCCCCTCATCACACTTTTTATTGTACTTTAAGATGGCTGCTTACCACTGATAAATGAAAACTGCTTCTGGAAGGTGAAAATAATAGCTTTGAAAGGCAACTGGGTCACAGATTTTCCCAATTGTTCTCATATATTTGAATTAGGATATAGGAGTTTAATTCTGGCTTGTACAGGAAATCTGTGAAAAACCAGAACATCACTTCCACAGAGCTTAAGCTTTCTCACCTGTACAATGAAAGTAACAGCCAGTACAGCCTTCTCATACCTGGATGCTGAAATCAGTTTTAAACATCACAAATTTAAAAGCTGGGGGTAGGGTGCCACTGCCTTGTTAAGAACTGCAGCTATTGCCTCCTTAAATGCTGTCACAGCAGCTGGGAGTTGAAGCTCGAAGTTGAGCTCAGCTCCAGAGTACATGAACAATGTACCTGAATTCTGGTCACAATCTGATTCCGGTCTCATGTGCCTCAGACTCTGAAGTCTGCTTTGGACTTCTAATTGGAACTTACCATCAATTAATTGGTGTACACTGTGTTCAGGCACTTGGCTGGGGACAGGGGAATGAAGGGGCAAAAACAACAACAAAAAAAATACACTGATTTTAGTTGTAGTAGGCAGCAGATGAGTGAGCCATCAGCTCTTCCAAAGCAAGATATCCAACTTCTCTTCACAATGATCTAAGCCTGCACAGAAGTCAAGACTGCTCTGATGTCTAATTGAGCTGTTTGGGGAGCCACAGAAACCCTCTCCTTAAAGACACCAATCAGCAAGGCAAAAATGGCTTCATGCAGCACACAGTTTTGTATTTTAAAGGACCAATGAATACCTCCATAAAATGAGCCTAGGAAATAAGTTCTAATGGTAAAATCGTTTAAGGGCTGTGTGCAGTGAAGATCAGATCTGTTTTATACAGGAGAAAAAGAAATACCAAGGTTTCAGAATTGGGGTGGAGGGTTATTGCAAGGAAAATCATCTTTATTTTTTTAAAGATGTGCTGAAGTGATTGACTTCAGACTCTTTAATTACTTAACTCTACATTAAAATCAACTGAATTGTTTAATCTGAGCCCCAAACCAGCTTTACAGGCTCATTTACATTAATCCTTAACCCTGCCAAGAAGAAAGCTGCCATGAATCTGGCTCTATGAATGCTCATAAGCCATAATCATCAATAAAACCTAGCCATTGATCACATACCTCCATCTAATTTTTCACAGGCTTCTCTTCATTGGGGAAAATTATATGATAGTGTCTTGGGCCTTTGCTGGCAAGTATAGGTGTCAGCAGTAGCAGAAATGCTGTTGGGAATTACCTTTGATGGCTAAATCAGGGCTCTGGATCACTGAAATACACTGGCATGATGCTCTGAAAATCCCCTCTCCAGCTAGAGCCTTATTTTCTGCCATATAAAGCAATTCACTGCACTGCCATGACACTGCCACCGAGTGCATTGTGGAGTTTTATTCATAAAGCCAAAAGAGCTTCATCAGGAGTTATAGGCTTGAAGCATATATATACAAGATGGCACTCATCTAGATTATTTTGTTGCTGATTAATTTGCCTTACTCTGTATAAAATAAATATTACACACGTGATTCTTTTTCAATTTCTTCTGTATACATATCTACCTCAAATGACCATTTAAAGCTCTTTCTGCTGTGCACTGAGGTCCTCCTTCCCTGCTTTTCTCCCATGTATGAATGAGATGACCTTTATCTCCATTTTCCTTCTGATGCGGCTCAGAAGGAACTCTCCCCCTTTTCCCTGTCCCACTTCCAGCAGTTACCTGCAAGAGATTTTTCCAGCACTCACAAGCACTACCACTACTTAGATGGCAGATCATGACCAGGCTTAAAATGTAAAAAAAGTTAAAAGCCCAGAATGTTAGTTGTCTATATTTGCCTGTAGAGCATGTGTGGTATGGAAAGCAGTAACAGTAGCAACTATTAGTACAGAAAAAAATGTGTTAAATTGCAATCCAAAAGGTAGATCCTATATCCTATCAAAAAGGTGGCCCAGATGGAGCCAGGTACAAACCTCTGCTTCAAGGGTAATTTTCCCACACCCACAAAATCATAACTTGGCTCCAGCAGCATTTTCACCATGACAGAAATCATCGTCGCCATGAAAGAAGTCCGACGTAAATTTAGCCTGATTATTTTAAAATTGAAATTAGTTCTCATTAGAAAGGCTAGGAATCATGTTCTCTGGAGAGAGATGTGTATTGTACAAGACCACTTGATATACTGTGAATCTGAAAAGCTTTCAGGTATAGATGTGACCTCTCACACTTGGCTTCTTTTTCTAGTTTTATCACCCCAGCTATTACCTCTTCCTGCAAACCCGGCTTCTAGGTATATTTTACACAATTATACACTGATAAATAACAAGGATTATATCAATTTTTTCATGTAGCAGCATAGATGGCACATAAAATCATTAGAGCCAAAAAAGTTCACACACGAACAAGGTTTTGTTTATAGCATCAGGCACTAATGACCTTAGGAAGCGGCTAAACCCAGAAAAATCTGCAGTGCAACACACTCACCTTAAGTTTTTTTTCTTTATCAATCCCTTTAATAGAACACAAACTTGAACCTTACAGTGAATGCTTACACACGTGCTTCAAGTAACATATTTTGTAGAAATCAGTCTATTCACAGGCAGAAAACTAAGTATGATGCAGAATGAGGCCTAAAAGAGTCAGGTGAATACACCTAAAAACAAAAAAACCTAGAAGGCACATCTTAAAAATTTGAGTCCCATAACATAACATATATTGAAAGAAAATATCCCATGTTGCTCGCTCGCATTGAGCCCACGTCACAGGGAAAACTGGGACAGAATTTATTACCATTTATTTTACAGAGATGATTTACTATATGTGTGCTGTACCAACAACTAATTTGAACTGATGTAATGATGCTTTTGTTTCAAGTTTTATCTGCTGCAGTTCAGATTCTCATCCTTGGTTCTCCTTTAAACTATCGTATATTATTTACCAGAGATAATTTTATTAGCTAAAAAATAGAATTGCAATTTGAAAGCTTGATAGCAAAAGCACCATTTCCTGTAATCGAAGACACGGCTTAATCATGTAAAAACATAGTAAAAATAACTAAATCATGGGAATTTTGTGCCATGGAAACAATAGATCTGCTCTTGGCTCCTCAACTGACTCCTAAAAACTTTCTTGGCAAATAAGCAGTGATCAATTTATTGAAATTAGTTGTTCCCAAAATGCAGTGACACTAAATATTTTACCTCACTGCTGGTGAGCACTAACATTTAAATCTCAAATCAAACGCTACAGCAGACCTAGAAAGTTTATTTTCCCTACAAAATTACACTCCAAACACCTGCAATTAGATTATATTCACCAACAGCCAAGGCCTGCATGCAGCCCCACCACGCCTTGTTTCCTTCCAGTGCTGACAATACAGATTTGTTTATAGTTCATGTTTCCCAGAAACAGCCATTGAAGTGAACATGGAGTAAACATTTCACAGCGGTACCATGACTCCTTGCAGGATTTGAGCTATCCCTGTGCTGCCTGGAGTCCTGTGCTCAGCAAACTGTGTAAGGACCAAGATGCTGAATGAAAATCAAGGAGCAAGATGCTGCATGAAAATCAAGCAGCACAACCCGTGCCACCCTTGGCTAGCCATGGGTGCTGTTCCAGAGGGAATTTTGGGAACACTTACAGGCAAAGTTGGTAACCCATTGAAATTATTACTTGCATTATGAGCTAGCAGCCTATAAATCCCTTCTCCGTGGCATATCCCTATGGGAAAGGGCATGCAGGCTTCCATATGGTGGTGATATATCATGTGATATTTTAAAGGCATACTGTAACTCGGACTTATTTACTGTTCTCCCTCCTCGTATCTGTAAACAAAGAAAAGCTTAAAAGGTTACATTCCTTCCTACTCCTCACTATGTTATTTAAACCAAACTGAGAGTTTAGCCACATAAACATCTGTCATCTGAACTTAATTCTTGGTACTTTCTCTTTTTTCTTCTTCTCCTTCTTCAGAAAATAAAATACTCGGATGTGTCTGACTATATAAAAGGGGAGATGAACCATGTCATTTTTCTGTATAAGTATCAGAAATAATGATAAGTAAAAATAAGGGGAAATTTTTAAAAAACAGAACAATTACAAACAATTAAGAATGCTGAACATCAACCGTATCCTGAATAGTCTCATTCTACCTGCCTCCACACATAACAAAGTACAAAATAAACTCAGATAACATTTACTTCTGGTTTAATTAATAAAAGAATTCAAACTTGTACAAATTGTAACTAGGAAAATGTACCGGAACACATGGGAAGAAACAAAATTAAAATTTTCACATTTTCTTTTTAACTTTTTCCCCCACCTCTCTACTACACTCACAAAGATTCAAAGGGAAAATGACAGATTCCATTAATAAGAAAATCAAATAATGGGACATATTCAATCCCTGCTTCTTGCCACTTCCTTTCTTCAAAGTAAACCATTTGATTTTTAATTTATTATTCTCTCCTAATTTGATATGGTGAGGTAAATTTAGCAGTCTAGTAGAACAACAGGAGACAGAAGAATCATAGGGAAATTCAGGTTGGAAGGTACCTCAGGGATGCTGTGATCCAACCTCCTATTCGAAGCAGGGTCAGCTCCCAAGTTAGACCAGGACGATCCAGCCAAGTCCTGAACGCTCCCAAGGATGAAGACTGCAGAACCTCTCTGAGCAGCCTGCTCTGCTGCCTGCCTGCCCCCAGGATTAAAAGGTTGTTCCTTATACCCGCTTTGAACCTAACATCTCTTAAGTGGTACTTTTATACATTTTATGTTGTCATATTTCCAATTTATATTAACCAAAACGACTACATACCTCCTTTCCTTTGCAACCAAGTTGTTCCAGAATAAACCTGGCGTATATTTATATATTTATATGCATACACAGGTCACTCAGTGTAGTTTCACTGTAATGCACCCCAAGGGATCTGTTAACAAGAACCTCAGCTGCCCCACCTCAGGGGTGGATTGTGACACCAGCCTGAGGCACAGGGTCAGGATATGGCCAAAGGGGTGTGAGGCCCCTCACAGGCACCGGGCAGGGAGCAATCAAGCACCCATAGCTCAGCCTAAATAATAAAAAAAGAGGTGATAAAATTGATGCAAGTTTATTATATTTAATGTATCATCACTGCTATTGGGGCAGGGGTTAATTTGGCTAAAGATGGAAACAGGGTAGCAAAGGAGAGCTTTGATTTGGTGTCCGTGCAGTGCCATCTCTGGAGAATCGCGGAACTCTAGAATGATTAGGGTTGGAAGGCACCTTAAAGGCCATCTAGTTCCATGGCATCTCTGACAACTGGGGGGGGTGATGATAACAGGGAATGTGAGGGGTAGACAGGAATGTAACAATGGCCCTTAATTAGGTGCAGATGAAGGATTTGCTTGGTTTTCTTTTCCATCCCTGGAGGTACAAGGCAGTAGACTTTAGCTAATGGGTTTATTTTTCCCGTGCTCAGGTAGGGTGGTTTGAAGTGAGAATGGACTATTTTACTTAGTGGTCTTGGTTCCCATTGCAAGATTGTGCAAGGAATGATAATTTTGAAGAGGTTTTAGAATCAATTTTTGGAAGAAAGAAAGGAGAGCCCAAGGACCTTGACTCTCATTCTCTAGCAGCTCACGGAGAAGAGGGAGGATGATGCATGGTTACCTGTTCCTTGACTCTGCCAGAGGCAGAAATCCCCACCACAGAAGCAGCAGAACAGGTGGTACATCTACTCCTCAGCTGAGGCAGCTCAGGCTGTCACATTAATGGAGTTGCCACCAGCTCCAGTTTACATTACTATGTGAGACTGAACTACAGCAGCAGAGAGCCCAGATTCACAATCCTTGCTCGAGTTAAGAATAGGGGCTGAAGGGATGGCCTCCCCCACGTCTCCTCAGCCAACACAGCTACATCTCGCGGGGATCATGAATCAAAGTCTGGCAGCAGGGAATAGATTAGGGAAAAGAAGTAAGACAGGAAATAGGGAAGAAGAAAGAGAATAAAAAAGTGAGTGCAAGAAAGGAAAGAGCATTAGCAGAAAGAAAAAGGGTTATTAGTATGTTAAGAGAAAAAAAAAAGAAAGGATAGGAATTTGTTAGAGTGTTTCTCAAAAGCTTTAATTTAGAGGAAGTAAGGAGACAAGCCACCTCACATCTATTAATACTACTGAGTTATTGATTACCTTTGGGCTTGGTCTCAAAAAGAGCCAGTAACAAGTTGTTTGAATCAATTACAACTATAGTAGTCTATAAAACATGGTCATCAAATTAAGTGAAAAAGCTTCTGTCTGGGATTTGGATACTCCAAGCTCTAGGATGCATCAGAGAGCAGAGTCACACCTTTAAGAGTTAATAACATCAGTATGGAAAAGATTTTTACCTGGCTGGGCAATTAAGAAGTGTCCAAGTGATGAACAAGAGGACTTGGCACCTCCAAAGCATAAGGCAGCAAGCAATGGCTTGTTAGGAAGAAAGGCAAAACCCTTCTTGCTTGAGTTAATGAATGATAAATTAGCAGGTCAGGGGAAAATCTTTCCACTGAAATGATTCAGAAGGTGTACAGGGACCAAACACAGAAAAGGAATCCGCCTGCTTCAGGCTCCACTCGGTGAGTGTAACCTGAAGACTTAAAGACTTAGTGAAAACAGAAGCCTCGGTTGTAAATGCTGCCAGGCATTTGCCAACTTGTCAGTTGAGTCACACGGAGTAAAGGAAACCATCAAATCTGAATTAAATGCTGCTTGGAGAATATGTTGGGGTTTTCTCCATCCCCTTCTGTTCACACAAGTATGCTTGTGTGCCATCTGTTTAGGATTTGTAGATAAATATTTACTGACTTGTAGCTTAATTTTTGTTAGGAGTTATTCAAAGGAGGGTTGAGCCCTAAGGCACCTCTTTCCTTGGGAATAGCCACTCTGAAAATTTGTGCCTTAGATATTTGCAAGGTGACCCCCAAGTCCTACATGTTCCCGTACAGGTACAATGTTCTGTGTCTCTGCATGCGACAGGCTCTGCTCGAGTCCTTTGGCAGAAGGAGCTTACAGGGAAAATGTCTTACAGGGTGAGCACTGACGGCCAGGAGAGCTCCTGGGCATCAGGCAAGGCAACAACTCTGTATTTCAATGGTCCCGTGGGACATAAAATAGCAATAAAATCGAAACAATGCGGTTAAAAAGGAGAGAGACTTATGGCATGTGCTGCAGGATAAAGTAAAATCTCTCCGTGTCCTTGGTGGTGCCAGAAGTTGGTCTTAAGCTGAAATAGTCCAAAGAAATAGAATTAGCCATTATGTGTTACCACAGATGAAATTAAAGGCCAGAAATGAGAAAATGGGAGGCAGCTGAAAATGAAGAAAATAAAGAGGCCAAACTGGCATCACAAGAAACAGAGCACGGGAGGTGAATGGGACTGACAACCACAGTCAACTGGCTGAGATGAAAGGACACAACCAGCAGAACAGAAGCAACGTTCCAAGTCACACAGCCTGTAATTCACACAGCACAGGCAGATCCTTCTGACAGTTTGTGCAGCATCCACAAGGCTGCTAAAGACTGTCAGGTATCTGTTTTATTCTCCTAGCTGGCAGGACGAAACTTCATCCATTTTCAACAGTGTAGACTAGGCACTGTATCAAATTACACTCTGGTCAAACATGTTTTACTAAGAAATTTTTTAATTACTCCAGCAATAGACAGTCAGCAACGACAGGGCTTCAAAGAGCAGAATGGTTTAAGTCTTCTATAGAAACATTTGCTACATGCCATACCTGTGCCAAGAAGAGGATTGGGATCTTATGTGGTGGGAAATGAGGCAATTATTGTTCTCATTAAATTACTTTAGGCCAATGCATTTCAAATCCTCAGGAAACAGTTCATTTAAATGTGGGGATGATGACATGTTCAGCACTAATCTCTCAGGAAGAGCATAAGAGAAACCTCAGCATCAGCAGATGGGCAAGTGAGGGAGCGGCGAAATCATTCCCACATCCAGTCCCATCCCTGAAGCTCTCCATAGAAAATATCCACAGTAGTACCTTGTAGCACTACAACCGAGAGTACGGCAAGAATGCAAAGTCACTATGCCACACGTTCAGTTAGCAGAGTTAGTGCAGGGCAGGCAAACAGCTGCCGTGACCAGAGATGAGAGGATAGCAAGGACTGTGCGGTATCGAGGTGTTGGGGAAATCAAAACCCCTGTCCTGATTGCAAGAACAGTTGCCCAGCTGGGAAGGTAAAGAAGGCCAGAAGGGGTAGGTAAAGAAACAGTGAAATTTCCATTAAAAGAAAAGGAAAAGCCGAGCAGAAAGAAGTCAGAGCAACAGCAGCCAATGGATGTGGAACTAATACAGACTGGACAATGGAGACAGTGTGAACCAGCACATGGTTCCCAGTTTAGCTGGTTTAGTGGGACCTAGAAAAGGTCCTTGAAATATATTCCCATTATCCTAGCAATCCTAGCATGCTCTCACAACAGCCACAGCCACACTGGTTCTACTCAGTTGCTTCCAGGTGACCCCTGCAGTCATTGTCATTATCACTCTCCATGAGCTAACCTGCCAGCCCCCCACTTTTGTGTCTCTGAGTCTTTCATACAGTTTATCCACAAGATGGATAAGTCACGACCAAGAGCCAGCTGCAGCAAGAACTGAATGCTCACCTACCACCTCATGCACAGATCTTCGGAGTATGAATGTTGGCAGGAAGTAGCTATTCTCTTTCTTCTGTTAGTTGCTGAATGGTATAATACAGTCTTGTTTCCCTTCCAGAAAGTGTCCTTTGTTCTGACAGTGAATTTATATAGACCAAGCAGTGACACTTTTGTACAGGGGAGTCTTAACATTTGGGTAACACGGCTGGGAAAATAAAATTTCTGCTCAGCAAAGCATTATCCTTTTTCCACTCCTTTCCTTCCTAAAATTTACGGTTGCTTCTATCCACCTTTCATCTGCTCAAGGGAAAAAACAAAATAAGGAAAGAGCCTTTTCTTATGTTCTTCACTGAAACAAAACCAGGCTTTCACATTCAAAGAGATTCATACCCTACAACCAAGATAATAGGTGAGATGCAAGTCCAAAAGTGCCCCTGCTGTGTGCTTAGCATTCATGGGTGGTCGAAGCTGTAACTGAGCTGCCTCACCATGGTGCAGCAAGAATTCAGATTTATTTTGTGCAACTGGCATTCCATTTATACTTTTTGGTCCAATGTATCTCAGAGCGCATTGCAGAGCATTTAATCACAATATGCTGTACCTACAGCACAGCTCCACCAGAGTCATTTAGCACATGAAAGCGGACGGAAGGGGAGGAGATGGGAGGACAAGGAAAAGAGGGGGGTTGATTTTGGAAAATTTAATTCTCACTTGATTAAAAAACAGTTAAGTGTTCTGATTGTCTTCCTCCTAACTCCTGTCAAAATCTTCTCACTCATTGCACCTCTTCTCAGCAACTCCATTCATATTGTCTGACAGTTAACCCTTGCTTTCTAATTCCCAAGTTGTTTACCCGTGGCATAAATTCTCCACTAGTCTCACGTTCTCCTAACTGCCTAAATGCTTCATAACAGCCCTCTCTTAATTTTAAACTGCTGCAACCAGGCCTGTCTAGCGAGCAAACACACCACCTTGGTACACAAAGACCCGTCCTCTCTTCACACAAACCTCAACTCTTCCCTGAAAACACCAAGTGAAAGGATTTTAAAAATATCCACGTTTGCTCCCTGTGCGATTTGTCTTCATATTTTGGTCTGTAACCTAAACTGCAGCTCTCCAGAGTAGGTAAAGCTTTCCTATCCATGCCTTGTAGCATGCCAAGTACACTGCCAGTACTTGACAAGTAATTGCTGCCTCCACACATTATTCTTCCTATCCGATAGCAGAGCCCCAGGAATTCAGCCCAGCAGCTAAGGAGCAAAGTCCGGAAAAAGCAAATAAGCATTTTGAGGAGAGCTCATCTTTCTCTCAGCTGCTTCTGGAACCAGAAGCAAAGACAAAAACGAAGGAAAAAAAAACACAGCTAAAAAACTGCAACCAGTCTGAAACCTTCGTTCCTTCCATTCCTCATCTTGGCAAGTTAGAAGTACAGTAGCTTGGCCTCCCCTCCAGTTAGCTTGGCCTCACTTCCTACCCACGGGTGTAGGCTCAAGGCTGAAAAAGTATGTAGGCTGCAACCCTGTAGTGGTGGTTTATTTAGCATGTTTCCATCAGGGCGCTCAGGTTTTCTCCCTTTTTTCCTCCCTCCCTTTTTTCATTTCGTAGAACCAAACATAATGGCAAACGAATGGCTGATCGGGCACGTAAAAGCCTATTAAATCAAAATCAGGAGAATAAAAATACCAATTATGGTTCACCCATAAGAGATCTGAGATCAAGAAACCAAGTCCATTTTTACTAATCACTCGGTGCCTGTATGCTTTTAAAAGTGCAGAGAAAATTTCATTTATGTAAATGTATATATTCCTGTTGCAAGGGGCAGATTTCTCCTTGCAGCACGGAAGAATGGTGTGCTGTGTTCTTTGTTTTGTGGCCTCTTAACAATATTTAAAAAAAAAAAAAAACCAACAAAAAAAGCAGCAGTTATTCTGAACTTTCAAGATGAAAAATTTCTCCTCTGAATTTAGAATGGAGCTTATGTGAGACAGGAGTGCTGCTGCTCACACTCTGTACTCGCTATTTCAAAAAGCAGCTGTGTCCTACCCAGAGAGGACATTGCTGGTTCACACAACATGAACCAAATGCCAAGACTTTTCAACACACTGACACATCAGATTCCCCAGAACCTTGTTAGAATTCCGAGCACACCCCCTGCAAAGCTCCCTTTACCCTCCCTCTAGATCTGACAGATGAGGAGGAGCAGGCGAGGCCAGCGCCCAGAGAGCTGCAGGGAAAGGGGGTGGCACAGCCGTGGGAGGGCAAGGAGGGGCAGGCACACAGAAAGCCTCGTTCACCTGTGGGTTGCCAGGTGCCTTTGAACTGTGTGCTGTGTGGTACAAGGGTGGGGTTTTTGCTGTCAGTCAACAGCCAGTGGTGCTACCCCGTCACTGTAACCTATTTCTATTCACAGACATGGAACAACAAAAATATTCCACGAAGCCACAAGCACACAGAACGCTGTTTCAACAGTTTGTGTGGTTCCCTCTGTGAGGAGAAAATGCATCCCAAGGATGCTCACCCTGCGTGCTGTCTGGCCACAGCATGGGCAGCTCAAACCCGTGTGATTAATGTCAAGAACACTACACGTGCAGCTTCTCTCTTGCTTTCTTTTCTGCTTGACTTGCTTGCTACTTAGAGCATGCATCAACAGATTTAAGGAGAACCTCCTCACTGTCTATTCCCCATCACAGCTGTGATCACCATTATTGTATTTGCCTAACCCACAAAAAAAAAGAAGATTAGAAATGTTTTTCTGGATATAAAAAAGTTATCTCAATTCAGAAGAACCCTGATTAGGTTACTAATGCCAAGAAAGAGATGACTGTGGATTAAGGTCACCAGCTGAAAGTACCCCAAGTAAACATAAGTTTATACCACTCACAAGCCCCTTTGGTTTACAGAATGAAGGGCAGTCAAAGCATTAAATCCATTGTTTCACCTTGTCTATCCCAAAGAGAAAATTCTATATTTCTATCATAAAATCAGACAATCACAGAGTATCATGAGTTGGAAGGAACCCACAGAGATCATCAAAGTCCAACTCCTGGCCCTCCACGGGACAACCCCATGTGCTTGAGAACATTGTCCAAATGCTTTTATCCTGCCTTCATTTCATTTTCTAATAAACAGGAACTGATGCATTGGCTGCAAGCTGGGAGGAAGCAGCATGCAGTATTTCACACGCAACGAAGCCTGAAAAGTTTCGTTTGGTGGAGATTGTTCCATGCAGTATGTGCCTGAATTTTCCAAAAAGTAACAAACAGCCAGTGAAATGAGCTTGCATTCGGATACATTTGGCTCA
The DNA here is from genome assembly GCA_013397755.1 of Cnemophilus loriae. Lineage (NCBI taxonomy): Eukaryota > Metazoa > Chordata > Aves > Passeriformes > Corvidae > Cnemophilus > Cnemophilus loriae. The sequence goes on from VZTF01002177.1 coordinate 314,480, forward strand.
GCAGGCTGTGGTTCAGCCCCATAGGTAAGCTCAGATTTGACACGGGTTAAAATAAAATAGTCCTTGGTGACCGGTCATGGTAACTGAAATCTTACTCTTGGAGGACCGGTTAAGAGGGTCCAGATCCAATTCCTCCACAGTCACTGCAGCTGGAACAGAGCTGGTCTGTCAGTGCCCAGCTCCATTAATCCTATGCTTCTGATCTGTCTGAGTTTCACTAAGAAAACAGAGTAAGGGAGCCCTGAGACGCGCAGACATAAATGAAAAAATACATTCCCGTTTCCAACTGTCCGCACGTTCTCAGGAAAGTTGCACCTCTGCTCCATTACTCAGCATGTGGTTCCAATGGCGACAACAATGCGCGTTTGTTCGGCCGCGCGCTGGCTGCGAACGGCGCTGTTTAAATACTGCGAGCTGGGTTTAAATCCAGCCTGGCCTGGGACTGCCTCGCAGGGTCAAGTGTCTGGCATGAGCCTGCTGTGTTCTGGTCGGTATAATCTTATAGATGGCCCGAGCAGCAGAACCAGACTCTTTGATGTCAGAAAGGCAAATTTATGCACGGTACGCGTACACTGAGTATTTTTCACAAGGGCCAAGAAAGAGGGTACTGGGGGGAAAAAGCAAGCAAGAAAAAAAACCAGTATCTATCTACATCTTTCCATTTCCTCTGCATTGGATTTGCTAAATTAAATAAATTATGATTTTACACAATTCTTTGAAAACAGAATTTAAGTATTTTTTACTCATTTTTACAAACAACTGCTCATAAAAATTGCCTTGCCCTGCCACCCTGCAGAATTTTTGCACTGATTTTCACTTACTACGAGCAAGGAAGTTCTTCAGAAATACTTGCTATGACCCAGTTTTCTGAAAAAAAAACCCAAACCATTAACATTGGTGGTTTCCATTTTTTCTCGTTCTCCTCATGGATTTAGGATATCATCAATGCTTTCAGTAATAGCTGCTGTACCTGGGGAGTAGAAGTCAAGACACCTCCCTGAATGGTGAACCCAGTGTACAACTTCAATGCAGAATTTAACAAGACAGGATGACTACATCACCAGCCTGCTAGGAAAAGAGTTTAGCCCATGTTTTCCAGGTGTGCTCTGCTCCTATCTTACACCTTTCCTAAGCTAGGTAATGCTTTCACACGAAGTTCCTCTAGATGCTTCATTGTAAACATCCATTTAATTTACATCAACTTTTTTGCAACTTGTGTTTTAAATGAAATCTCGTGGCAAGGCATTTGGCTCCAAAGATCCCTTGACCTCACATTTTGGAACAGGGACCTGAAATTAAACAATAAGATGACCGACATATGTGACAGGATAATTAAAAACAGCACTATAATGGCTGCTCGGCAAAGAAACCAATTAAAGCTCTGCCATCTCTCAGCTATGACACTTCCTAATGTTTAAATACTCAAAATTGTGATGAGGTTATAATTTTATAATTTAAAAACCAGATAATTTTACAGGGAGAGAGAAGAGAGGGTTATTTGCAGAGTTAAACATTGAGAACTAGTAGTTCAGGAGACCTTTTTAACCCTTTCAGTCCCAAAAAACTCCCCTCTGAGTGCATCCTTCTCTGATGCATAGTGAAAAGTCAGCATGGAAAATGTTCCTAAAACAATCAGAATTTCAATGAATGAAGCCATTAAGAGTGTCATAGCAAGAAAGAAAACAAGAACCAAAACCCAAGCTTATTTAAAAATTGTATGTTCATCTCTAGTCTAAAATATTCCATGCTGTTCTTCCTACCCTGCAGGCTTTCAAGCCTCACGTGGCTGCCAGAACTTCACCACCACAGCCCTGGCTCCCCTGGTGCCAGTTAAGGAGCTGCACAGAGATGGTCACACCAGGGATGATATTTAGACTCAGTGTTTCCAGTGAAAGCCCCAGAGAAGGAGGATAGGTTTAAAGGTTTGTTTGCTCCTGGAGAATGTTCTCTTTGTAAAAAAAAATGTTTGGGTTTTTTTCAAGCTTCTTGAATATAGAGGCCAAAGAGAACACAAGCCCTTATTTTGCTAACATTTCTGTACTCTTGAGATGTAAGAGTATGAACTTGAATCATTCTGGAGTGCAAACTGTACCAACATGAGATTTAAAAAACCCAAACAACAAAAACACGCAGCGGGATTTTCTTACAGCTAGATTTCTGTCAGTTTTACTTCATTTTTCTTTTCTACCTCAACCTATTTTCTAGCAAGAACCCTTTCAGTCTCTGAAAGATTACAGATCTCTTGAAGGGTGGAGGGGTAGGAGAGGACAGGAAGGGAAAGTCCAAGATGAAATATCATTACTAATGCAAACATATCCACGGGTTAGGATTACACATTACAGATAAACCCTGCCAGCAATGGACAGTTTGCACTGTTATTGATATGGTAGGATATGGTAGGTGTTGACATCTCCTCAGACACTGAGGGTAACAGGGCACTTGGATTGCTCTGGCCCTGGGTGAGGTGGCTGGTGCCAGGGTTAACATCCAGCCAGGGTGAAAAATTTATGTCTAGTGATCATACGAATCTAACTTTTTCTGTTATTCCTATTGCTTTAACAGATGAGAAGAGTAGATATAAATTAACAGGTCTTGGCATATCCAGCAATACTGTTGCTCAGCCAAGCAAAGAGTTTTAAACAACTCAAAGCTGTGTCTGTGGGTTTTTTCTTTCTAGGTGGCTCGTTCCACACCACAGCCAGGCAATGCTGCATCTGAGTTTAAACAAGCGCTGTAGCACACTCAGCATTTTTGAAAGCCAGACTTAAGCACCCAGAATGGGAATTGAAGAGCTTTAGTTTGAGACAGTGTGTTTTCTGATCCTGACTTAAAAGGAAGAGGTCAGATAAGGGCCTCAGAGATGGTGAGATTACTCCCTCGGACAGCAGAATATTTTTTAGCTTGGCATAAAAACTGATTTTACCATTAGAGGACTGAAGTTCAGTTGAAAAAATTGAAGGAACACATACTACAGAAAGACAGAAATGAGTTAACAGGGGCAGGGACTCTGAAAGAAGCTCAGTGAATTTTTAGTGTGGAGTCCCAACCTCACAGAGGAAGCCCCACTTATGATGACATGCCCTGATGACGAATAATGACTGATATTTGCTAATCTCAGAGGATCAGGCTGTTTGGGCCATCCAGCCAAGAGAGATTTGATAGCACTTTGAAGAGCAGCCATGAGGACTCAGCAAGAGTCACAACCTCTGGAAGTAGCACGAATTGCATCTTCATGTCATGCAATCATCACAGTCTAGCCAACATGCAAAGACCCAGAATAGGAAGAGAAAGGAAAAAAGAGATACTGAGGGGAAGGTAATAGAGATTAGGGTTACACCAGGTTAACACAAGCAGGTTTGTGTGGATCTAATGCTTGGCAGGGCTGGTCCAAAGCCTGTAAACTGGCAAATGTTTCCCCACTATGAGGGTTTTATATCCCCTCAAAAATCAAGCATTTGTGAAAAGCAAATATCGTAACTCGTTTATTTACTTACTGTGCCGGTCTGTGGGTGCTTCTTTGCTTGCACATATCAGCACTGCTAATAAAAAATATTTTTACATCTTCAGTGGCAAAAACTGACCAGAAGCAACAAGGCCAGTGTGATGTGGTGAGAGCATTTACAGTGACTCAGAGAGAGAGGAGATACGCGGGACTATCAAGAGAACCTTTCACTTCTTCCCCATACAGTTCTATTCCAGAAAATTTCATAGACAGGTTTATCCCTTCCTATGACCTCAACAATAAATTGACACCATGGTCAGCTGTGTCCATCTCAATGTAAATCCAAGACAGCCTTCAGGAACAAGCAGCAGCTCTTTATAACAAATATTTGTCTCCAGACTATAAAACCTTATTATATTTTTTCACTTCACAATATATTATCTAAGCAGCTCCTGATAGAATTGGTCGATAAAGCTTGAACTGGGGTTTGTTATTCAACATGTTGAGTAATAGCTCTGCATTTCATTGTCCAGGCGGTTACAGAGGTTTGCGTGGGTCTGGGTGTTGCCTTTTCACTTCCTGAGTAGTAAATTAAGAGCGATCATTTTCGACAGAAAGTATATGAAAATTAAATCTGTCTGCTTCTAACAAAATAAGGAATAGGAGAACAGATCCAAAAGAATATTTTGTTTGCTAAACAGCAGCTATACCTAGCACTGGTACCTTTAACAGTAAACTATGATTCAGCTTGAATCACTCTTCATTTCTGTTAGTGCAGCTTTCTGACAAGTAAGAAAGACAAATCTTCTCACTTTTAGGGTCTCTGCTATTGAATCGCAACTATTCATTAAAATGTCACTGCTAATTTAGAAATCACAAAGCAGGTTCACGATCTGCCTGCTCAGCATCTCCATTTCCAATCAGTAAGTTAAGAATCATACCGTCACAAGAGGATTTGCAAAATACAAATTTAATTTTTACTGTGACCTTCATGGCAATATCCAACAATAGTCTTCCCTGCCCTTGGCATGTGAGCCTCTAGATTAGATCAAGCATTCCTGCTAATTTAATCAAGTATCTAAGTTACCTCTACTCTGACTGTGGACCACAACTATCCCTGTAACACCTCATTGCTGTGACATCCATTTCATTCCACAAAGATAGTCTGAATTAGTCCAGACATCTATTAATGGATCTGCTGAACACAAAAAAACCAAACCAATATAACCAAAAGTTATACTTCATTAATGATCAAAATTAATGAAAATGAAAAATTTTTAATCAAAAAAATAATTTATTTTACTCCTTGAAAAACAATGAGACAACCATTTCCTCTTACTTTCTGAGAAAAAATAAATATTGCAATTTCAGAGTGTTTTAAGCTTAAAACCTACCAGATGAGTTAGTAACTAATCACAGAATATCTGAGCATCCTTCCTCTGAAAGGAAATTATGACCATTTGTGAGAGAAAAACTATTTTCTCTGAATGAAACTTATCGCAGGTAATAAAACTTCACTTAAGTCATTATCTGCTATCTCAAAGAGAATGTCCAGTCAGGTTAAATACTGATGCATGTTCAGAGATTAAATTGTCTTGGTTCCATATAATCATATAAAACATTAACAAACAATTCAATTGCTTGACATTAAACTACCATTCTAATAAGACTATTTTCACTGACATGGGCTCAGTGTATTTTTTTAACTGCTTTGAAGATTCATAACCTAATTCTCTAAACAGGATCAAAAGGATCAAACAACTATTGGAAGGAGAGTGACTACGTGGCAATGCTGAAGTGCTAACTCTACATATCTCCATGTCTCTAAAAAGTTAGAAATAGCCATAGAATACCCATTGTTGCTCAGCCTTTCAGACAAATAAATAAAAGCCTGCATCACCTTATCATCAGTAGGAACAGGAGATTTTGGAGAATCATAGAATGGCCTGGGTTGGAAGGGACCTTAAAGATCATCTAGTTATGCCCCTCCTGCCATGGGCAGGGACCCCTTCCACTAGACCAGGTTGCTCAAAGCTCCGTCCAACCTGGCCTTGGACACTGCCAGGGATGGGGCATCCACAGTTTCCCTGGGCAACCTGTGCCAGGGCCTCACAACCCTCACAGTAAAGAATTTCTTCCTGTGTCTAATCTAAACCTACCCTCTTTCAGCTGGAAGCCATTCCCTCTTGTCCTGTCACTAAAATTTACACGTTGCTCTATAGTATCCTAGGTATATCACTGGAGGTTGACATTTTCCAGAGTACCAATTCCTAAGTTTTGCATTTATGGCATGTTTAAGCACCTGCACATGAAGCTGTCTCATCTGTGCGACTGAAAATCTTCTTATGCTCACAGACACAAGTTCTCAAAATAGGCACGTACCCATCAGTCTTTTTGGGGCAAAATAGCAGAATAGATGATGAACTTCTCAAAAAGAATGTAGTAGAGCCCAGGCAGTCTCTAGTGCACCACAAAATACCAAGAAAGAGACAAGCTGGTTGGCCTTTGAAATATATGGAAAATATAATGCTGACAAAACTGTTACCAGCAAAAAATCTTTTTCTCTCTTAGCAGAAGTTATGGGTGGTCTTTGCAAAAATAAAAAGAAATTATTAGGAAAATCTTGGCTGCAGCTCACTCACTGGCAAATGCAAAACCAAATATCTGGCACCAGGTGTTAAAGTAGTGAGGCACCCCAACCTCACAGTCATTAGACTCTTGCAAGATTTCCAACTCAAGTAAGATTTCCCAGCTCACACCTCCTTCATCAGCCCTCATCACACTGGCTGAAATTATCTTGGCAGAGGGAATAATTCTTCATCAGCTACAAAAAGTGTTACAGATGTATCTGAATCAAACGCAGCGCCCGGCCGGATACGCGGCTTCGAGAACTCCCACCGTGCCTGTTGAAAACTCTCCTCTGGGGACTGGGAGCTGCGCCTGGAATCAGCAAAAGCCCGGCGACAAAACCTCTTCCTCGTGTTTATGTCGAACGAGGATGCCCACTGCAGCCGAGAGAGTGACTGCCAGCTTGAATTACCTCTTGATAACACAGCGAGGTGGCCTCGTGCAAACGCCTCGTTTAAACTCCTCATTTTCCTAAAAAACAATCTAAACCACAGATCCATAAGGAGCCCCTCAGCAGTCCCCACCCAGAAGGTATGAGCTGGTCTCCAGCTCCAATGTCGGTAACAATTTATTTGCTTGTCCAGCAGGGCTTTTTCATTCCTGCTGGTATCAAATGTCACTTCAGCCCGCCCCCTAGGTCCCCGTCCTTCATATAGATAGCACATTGTTGGGAAATGTTTACTTTGCCAGGTGCCATCGCCATCCTGGGATGAAGTGTCAAGTCACAGGCTGTCATCTGGATATAATTTATTCGTTGTATCACTACTTCATATTAAAAGAAAAAGCACCAGTGTGAAAGTATGAACAAAAAAACCCTTTTTGGTGATTCAATAACCTGAAAAGTATTCAGGTTAAAAGCTCTTGAGTCAAACAGAGCAGCATCGTATTATTAGACTAATATGTTAATGTTTCAGTCATGCAACCTCTGTGGGTCTTTTGAAACACCTGTGGAAATAAGTTTTGCGCTGTTACAATGCTAACAAAGACACTGGGCTGAGTCAGTTTAATTGCTCAAATTATCCATATGACTGAATTTTATGAGGTAATAAAACACATCCTGATATAAATATAATAAATACTTCGTATAAAATACTACACTGAGTATATATTCAACAACTTCTTCCTATTTTCTTTGTCTCCTCTGTTTTCCTGTTCCTCAGACCGCTTTCAGCACAGCTGCTACTCAGAAGACCCCTGATGCTGCTTGTGGTGGGATGGAAAGTGAGAGCCCATCACCTACCGTATAGTGGAGAGTCTATCCTTAAAATCAAAAGATACTGCAGAATAGATTTGTCTTTCCAAGGAAACCACGTCAACGACTCCAGCTCCCTCTGTCAGCACAAAGGAAGAGGCACCATTTCTTGCTATCTCCCTTTCCCTTTGTTAGGCCAGATCCATATTCCCAAATGTCATCACACCTNGGTGGGGAAGCAATAACAATGCAGGGTCCGGGTACAGTTCGCTCCAGTGCCTCTCCCTCCCGCCTGGGCCGCAAGGAACAGCACTGAGACAACCTGTTCAGCGTACACACCTGCAGATTCTTGGCAAGCATTCCCCCCCCTTTCAGCCTGGCCAGGATTCCTGTGCCTGTTTCCCCTTAAGAGTTTTAGGGTCTTTCAGTCTCTATCCCCGCTAATGATCGTGAGACAGATGAGGGATTTTCGGACCGTCTCTTACACACCTCAACTTCACCTACTGGCTCTCTGCTTTTACTGCCTTCTCTGAGTGTTTTGTCATTGATAACAGAGTCTGGGAAACCATTTTCCTTAGCTAGCATTAAATCCCTGCTTTTACATTCATAATTGTGTCATAAAAGTGCATGACAGTAAAGTTTTATGACGTCTAAGGATGGGCCTGAGTGGCAAAATCTGCACACTGAGTGAAAATTTTCCCAGCGTAGGAGGTGTAGGGTTTCAAGCTCAACACAACTTGTTCTCTTTTCTAAATGATTACGTGTTCTGCTGTTTTCTTAAGAGGAAAGATTTGTGAATGCACTAAGCCATTTTCACTTTTAGTTTTCAATCACAGTAAAGTATAGCCATTAGAGGCAAGAATGTTAAGATGCAATAGTTCAAAACATTTGGTTCAGGAACATTAAAAAAATGCTGGAAAACAAATAGGTCATTACATTATTGAATTAATTATGTATTTTTCATCTTTACTGAAGTAATTTTGAAAGCTGATGGTCCACATCAACAAGGGATAACTAATTACCAAATGGAAGTGTATGAATTAAATCATGCAGTATTCCTGAGGCTGAAGAATTTATTACCAAATGGGTGACTGAGTAGATCTAAATGATGAAAGGAGATAAGCCATTAAAAATAATATGTAAACACCAGCCTAATTTAATAACAAGCTCATAAAGGATTTATGATCCTCACAATATTTTTAAAAGGTAATTTTCTTCACATTCTTAAAATCAAATTTACAGCTATACGAACCTTTGTCTGTTGAAGCAGAAAATTAGAACATCTAACAAATATTTTTATTCAGTTTTATCAAAATACAATCACACAGCTTCTTTAGCCTTCTGATTCTGTATATTTCAAAAATTCCACATTACCAAAGCCATTCAGAAACTCCCTGCTCCCTATTGCGAGGCACTGAAGCAGCCAAATCACCAGCTGATTATCCTATAAAATTTGGGACAAAGCAAAAACAGAGCATCCCAAATGAAGCTGTCATAGGAAACTTCTTGTTCTTCACACGAGGAGCTCCAGCTGTCTGGCCCAACCCTCTGCCAGACATTACCCCACCCAAGGCAGGAAGAGCAGAAAAGGACCATTCCTCACCTGCAGTAGCTCACAGCCAAAATTTGAGCTTCAAACTGCCGAGGGAGGTGGTGGCACATTATTTTCCCTTTAGGTCTGCCCTGGCTGCGAGGAGGAGCAGCTGACTGCTCCTGCTCCACGCAGAGGGGCACCTTGCAGCAGAGAAATGCAGCAGACACCTGGTGATGGCCCTGGTTTAAAGCACTGCAGCTATTGGAGATCCCCTGTCTGAGTACTTGAAGCAGTAAAAAAATGGCAACTTTTTAGTGCTAACAGCAATGCAAAATAAAATAACCATTTGATAAGGGACCCCAAGCTACCTTCCCCAGTTTTGCAGTTGCAAATGCAGTATAAGGCACCAAGAAAATGCAAGAAAACCAAGAGAAAAGAAACCACAGCAGTCTTGATTATGTGATGGTCATTTATCTGTGAAAAGCTGGCAAGCCTGGATTACAGGAAAAGCATTTCCTGCTCAAAAACATAGTTCAACAACTTATATATCTGTAGTTTTCTGGTTATGCAGAAAAGTATAGGATATGTTTCTAAACCGCTACGTCTGCAGCTAAGGCTCAGGCAGAAATTACAAGAAAGGGGATGTTCTTGCTCAGTCAAAAAAAAAAGGCCGTGGAATTCTACAGTAGTTGTCCTAAAAAAATTGTGTTCTAAATTCTCATAGGAGAATCTAAAGAGAATCTTAAGAGAATTTAGACCTCACTGAGAAAGAAGCATCGGCAAATGGCCTCTATGGCAGAAATTTAAAAATTCCTTCACAACTATGACCTGTAGCACAATCATTCTAATGACTCATACTTCACTAATGATAATTCATCCGCAGGCTTCTCCCCAGAGCTTGGTGAGGTGATTAAAAAGCACAATTGGCATTTTACAGCTGCTCAGCGCTCTTTCAAGGGGACTGAAGCAATGACCACTGACATTCAGTACCTGTGCATTCACGTAAAAACAAAAAAACCATTCCAAAATTGCACAGCACACATAAAAGGGACTCTGCAGCATCCACAAAAATGAATTTGTAAAAGTTTTGCACTTACAGGCTGAAGATAATGGTGCCACAGTCTCAGCAGGAATCTGTATTCAAAATATTTACAGCAAGGAACTGAAGCTCGAACTAATAACACCCTAAAAAACTGAAACAATAATTCCTAAACAAATAATTAGGACAACCTTGGAAATTACATCATTCCAATGAATAAGTGACCAGCATTTTTGAAGCCAGACAACTTTCACTTCTTTTAATGTGTTTTTACAATAATAAATACTTGTGCAAATCATACCTGCGGTGACAATAACAATAGATCTCTTGAGCTCTCAATCATTTTCTACACCTGTAAAATTATCTTATTTCTCCTCCTTTGTTTACCTCATAGAAACTTGTAAGGACCTATGATTAACAAATCGCTTTAATGAACATTAATATTATTATTATAAATAACTGGATCAAGAGAGATGTATATAGATATAAGGGGTATATATGTGTATATATACAGATGCAAGCAGATATAAAGATACTACCTGTGAGTGCTTTTTTTTTTGCTAATGAGGAAACCAGGCTGAATACTCAGGAATAATGTTTACTGAAGAATGCTATAAAATGGAAGTGATCTCGCTTTGAAGAACTCCCTCCCCCTCACGCCACTATACTGTCTAATTAACAATTACATTCTTTTGAGCATCTTAAAAGATAAGTAAGAAAATTCAGCCACTTCTGCAAGAGATTTGAATATAAACATGTTATTGATTTAACAGAAATTCCTCGCATCAGGCTCTAGTGTGGTGTTCTTTTCCCTTTCTTTTACACACATGTTAAAATAATCACGTCAAAGGATTCTCATACTGTGTCTTCAAACCTTTCAGAGGATGATTCACTCTATTCATTTTCACTAGGCACAGTGCTGCTTCACTTTAACTGACCATACCTTTTATATACTTAATGTGGATCCAGACCAATCTGCAGAGACTGAATGACTCTTTGCTAACAATGTCAACAGACTGAAACAAAATACACGTGTAGGAAAGAAAGCACGACTGAGACAGAAGTGCTTGGCAGGAGGAAAGAAGCTTTTGGTGATTTGGTGGTATGTGAAAGAATCTGGGCAGCGTCCCACCAGATTGCATCTTTCCATCTGCCCTGTCCCTACTCATCAGTGTACTGGGCCCATACACGCCTCTCTTGGGTAAATCACTTGGAGAGCAGAAGGAAAGATGCAGTAGCTCCACCAGAACAATTGAAGGATTAGGGAGCAGCAAACTGGCTTGCAAAACTGACTCCATCTATAGACATCTATAGAGAGGATACCTATATAT
>VZTF01002177.1:325698-440844 GCA_013397755.1 Cnemophilus loriae
TATATATATAAGGGATCTACCTCACCTGTGAGCAAATCTCTGCAAATAGGGCAGGATTTAAGCGGGACCTGCAGCAAACTACCCTTAAGTATGCCATGAAGGGCAAGGGAGAAGGTTGGTGGAGGTACAGGTGAGTTATTCAGTGCATTTGAAGCACAAAAAACTGTCTTTGCCAGCTGCCAGTTCCTATTTTGTTAGCCTTTTTAAACATATCAGCTTCCTATTCCATAAAAATCATCCAACTGATTGTTGATACCACCCCATCTTAGTACTACTGCTGCATCAGAAAGATAATATTTCTTTTCACATAAAAATAACTTCAAGGTGGGGAGAAAAGGACAAATAAAAAGCCAGACTATTAGTGAGCCAGACGATGGAATTGCTTCAGATCTCTGGATGACAAACCTCACTCCCCAGGCACACACTTATGGTCTGTAACCAGCCTAGCCCAGGCCTTGATCATGGAATATAAGGAAGAGGGAATTGACAGCAGGTCCTCAGCTGGAGAGCTTCTTGTCAGTAAGGCTCCGCCTGACATTTTGGACTAGAGATCAAATACAATGTGTTGCACAATCCTTTCTAGAAAACTCTCCTTCATAACAAGTGCTCTCATTAAAAATCTCACATCCAGAGAAACTCAGAGAGAAAAAGAGAGAAGCTTCTCTGCTGAGAGTAAAATCTTGCCTTTACTTCTTTTATTTTCTAACAGTGAGACTACAGGCACTACTAAAGATTATAAAACAAAGAGAAGACATATTTGCATAATTATGTCCCAGGTCACAGCTAAGGAATCAGGGAGAGACTGGTTTGTCTCAGAAAGATCAAAGTATTTTCCTTTATTTCTTAGGATATATAAACAAACTTTAGCTGAAAACAGAGAGAAAAAGAGGACCTTTGCTTCTGCTAGGTATGAAGTCAGAGACATCATGGATGAGAATGTCTCAAAATGCTCATTGATTTATTTTTGCAGGCTCTCCAAAGTGTCTTGACACCTTTATTTGGGATCCAGCTATTTATATAACACTCTGGAATTCATCAAAGACCAGTCTGAAATATTGGAACATGGCAGCCAAACTGTCTCAAGATGCCTCACTAGAATTCAAACATACACACTGCACAGGAACTTCTTCTAGCAGGCTTTACAGAAGGGACCAGATAAAGCTGCCAAAGAAAATGAAATTTAACAGCCAGAAGTATGTGAAAATAACCCTTAGAATTGTGCACTTTATCTCTGCTGGGGAAACATTTTCTTTTCCTTTCCTTCCTAATTCAATTTATATTTATTTCCATTGTATTTTTATATTTTGCACCGCATCATTATTATTTCTATCAAGCTTTAGACAGACTTATTTTTACTTCATTAAATCATGCAGCAAGAGCACTAACTTTAATCAAGGGACCTCAACAATTTCATCTCTTGTACATGCAGCCAGTGTCTCAGCCCTTATAAAACATTCCAGCATCTCTTGGTTTGCAGTTTTCTGTCAGTGCTGTGATCACAGATGCAGTTTATACCATGCAAGTAGCAATGGACTTACAGCATTCTTTACCTGCAAGTACGTGCTTGTACTGTTTTTCCAACAGATTTTCTGTGAGCACCCCTAGGAAGAACAAGATTGGATAAATAATTAGGGAAATCCAACACAACGGGAATAGGAATGCCACTGAAAGCAAAGTGTTCTTTTTCAGGGCGTGAGAAGAAAGCATGCAGAAATGTTTCTGTGTTCCCCACAACATAATTAACTCTACAGGGCAAGTTTGGAGACAGGTATTTATAGCTGTGGTTACTGTTGTTGCTGCTACTCAACAGTAACATTTAGGAAATCCTGAATGCTATTCCACCTTTTCTTTTCTCCTTACTGAGCCTACACTTGGAATTACTACTGTCAGCCACAAAGAAGAGAACAACTTCCAGACACGCATCCTCTATCCTGTCCTGCTGTATTATTTTCACTCCGGTGTAGGAGGAATCCACTGTGTCTGCCATTTCAACAATAGAACAAGCCTAGTATCCCTCTTTACCTCCTCAGATTTGCATCAGTCATTCACCATACACACACTGTTGGATCACAATAGTTCTTGTGGTCAATCTCAGATGACTAATAATTCTGAAAGAGACTGTTAAAAGAACCTAAATATTTTCTAGGGTTAATTGTCTTCTTCTATTAGTGGTGAGGCCTCTTACCTGGAGTGGTAAATCCTTTTATACCTTTAGAGCCTGGGGTTCTAAAGTACCCCCGTATGGCTAGTAGCACTTGCAAGATAAGCATTAAAAACCCACTTTATTTCAGTGGAGCTGTACTAACTGCCTAGAGGACTTTATAAAATCCCTCAGCACTTCAGACAACCCATCTGTGCTTGTCCCTGGCACTTGGAAACACTGTCCTTGCAGAGCTTCCAGTGCCCATGACAGAAGAGTCAAGAACTTGCACAGTCCTGGCTCACCTCCTCTAATCAGCTCTCAGAGACATTATCAGAATTTACAGCGGAAACCACCGCACCAACCAGAGAGCCAAAGCTCTCCGTCAGCATTTAAAAAAAGGCCCCCAAATGGCTACCTCTGGTTCCTGAAAATTAGCCACAGCTGTTGCTAAAAACTAGTCCAGTTCCGCAGGAAACCCGCAGAACTGGCAACTTTAAAACAGTAACAAGCTTCCCCAAGCAACTTTTAATCCTGAGCCCCCAAGAAGTGCAGAGCCAAAGCTGATGCATCATCCATTCTCTGAGCAAACCTCACTGTAGTTCTGTCTGCTGGCCTCCTCCACAGTGTCTCCCTCACAGGTCTCTCCAGCATGCAATAGTCAAAAAAGGAGTCAGTAATTTCCAATGTGACTTTCAAGAAAATCACATTTTAATATATTTCAGGTACACGGGCCATGAATGAATGTACAGCAGCTTATACATAGTCACCACTTTCCCAGAAACTCGGGGCCAAACTCTGAAGTAATTGGAACCTTATGCAACTGTTGACTCTAGTGAGAGCAAACAGGTGTTATGTCAATTATCACAGATTATCTCAGTGAAATAGCCCCAATTTGGGGTTACATTATGACAATTCTGTAACTGCTTGTCATAAAATGTCTTACAGTCACCATAATCAGGCACAAGAGGCTCATCAGTGTTTTAGGGTGGAGTAGTGTACAATCAAAGGAAAGTAAAAGTGGCCAAAGTTTCCTTCAATCCAGAAAATCCCAATGACTCCTTATCTCCAAGGAGTATTTAACAACCTGCACAAGTTAGCACAGCGTAAGACTGCTCTGACATAGGCCAAGTGAAGGGCTCAGTGCACGGCTATGATAAAAATTGCCTAGTAAAACCTTTGTTATCCAAGATGTTCTTTTACTTTAGGAGAATTCGCTCATTCTTTGCAAAAGTACCTTATTGCTTCATGCCCCAAAAGCAAGTGAAACTACCTGCACTCTACAAAATTAGTGTGCCTTCCCTTCAGCACTGAACAGGATTTCTGTCTAAATTCTACTCACCAACTCCTATATCCCACTTCATTTTCTAAAGGAAAAAATTACCTCCAACAGCTGTTGCATTGTGCTTGGCCTGAAATTAATTAAAAGAAGCTAGAATTCCTATTTTTTCAATAATCATGTACAGCCTTTTATCCATTTGGTAGTAAAAAACCAACCAACCAACCAACCAACCAACCAATCAAACAACAAAAAAAACCCCCAGCTGAATTCATGTTTCTTTGTCCTGACTACAAAAGAAGGATCAAGGAGTTAAGCATTTTCTAAAACTCAAATGACATTGCCTCTCTGTTGATTACTATTTGGGCTCTTATAAAGAAGTCCAGGGATCATGACTGATTATATTTAAACTTAACCAGTTGTTTTGATTAAAGATGGTGGAGCATAACAAGTAAACCTGTGGGACAGTAGATGTAACAAATTAAATTTACATTCCTTGTGTGAGCTAAAGGGTGATTTCTACACCCTTTAGCTTTATAACATGAATCTTCAAAGGGCAGTGGCAGTGGGAATTCAGCTTGATAGCCCGTTTCCTGAGCACATATAAAGATAAGTCTGTAATATTGTCTTGCTCATTTATCAGTTTGCTGAAGACATTTTTAAAGCATTTCATTTACCCATAATTCAGAAAGAAAACCTCCCTATTTACAGCTGAAACCACATCAAACTGGAAGATATTGAGAGAAATTTTCACAAGTGCCGCAACGAATTCTGACATCAACTAGTTCACATGGCCTCCAAAGCCCACAGGATCTTCAGAAATGGAAAGTTATCACGGTAACACCTGCCTTGGCATTTAACAAATGTGTAGCTAGCCATGTCACATGGACAGGTATGTGGATATTTGGCAAACAATTCAGCACTGGTAGCTGCTCCACGCGCTTTTATTCACAGCAGTATAGATGCATATGACATAATCATTGTCTGGGACAATATTTAAAACACAATTGTTAGTTGTTCTTAAAACCAGATGCTGTAACATACAGCTGTATCTGGAACCTTTGGATGCTGGCACACGTGCTAGCTGGACTTCCTGCACACAGACAAGTGCTGGAAATGTTGCCTCATTAAGAGGAACTTTTCCCACAAGCTCTGGGACTGTTTGGAATTCCAGTGATTGAGAGATTACCTCACTGTTAGGCATCACCTAATTTGAAACACAATCATACCCAACAGCTCTCCATTATCACCTTAGGAAAGTTTGCCAGCTCTTTCTGGGTCTAATAGACAATAAGCAGATAGTTGCATCATGCCTTCTCAAGTCAGAAATATTAATCCAGGAGTAGAAATCTCTGATGTCTGTTATACAGTGCCTGAGGTGCCTGTGTAAATACTCTTTCATGGATGGACAGATGGATATTGGAGCAAATTGGTAACTAGAAGGCTTGCAATATTGGGTTTCTTTGTATTTAAAAACAAAGAATATATACTTTTATTTAAAAAATCTATTTTTTCACAGCTCTCTTATTCTTTAAAGGTTTAAACATAACATTAAAAAAAAAACCCTGAAAATAAGGTAAAGACCAAAAAACATCTCCCATGTAACTACATTAAGCAGCCTGAAGAATTAAAATAGTAGCCAGTTAAGCTCATCAAGTCAGGATAGGAAACAAAAAGCAAATTTAATTTATGCGTGTGTTGGGTAAGCGCATCTGAAGAATAAGAATATTCCCTTGAATCTTTTAAGAAACAGGTACAAAATTCATCCTTCAAACAATTCTGATTAATGAAAAGGGATACTGTGAATGATATTCGTCCTCCATTTTTACTAGGATCTCCTAACTTTACGAGGAATGTGGTTATGCAGTCATCCACAGAACTTTTTCCAGGTGCCTTAAAATAAATTATGCTCAAACACAGCATATCAGCTGTGACAATGAAGTCCATCCCTTTGTGATTTCATTCATGAAATTCCATACGAGAAGATTATGGTGAAAAGGAGGTAAAGGGGAAACAGTTACAGCAAATCAAAACACTTCTCTGTAACCTTATGCTAACAGTTGCGCAGAACACCGCGGCCGGCCAGGGCTTCTCCTGCCTCCTGCAGTTTTACGTGCTGCTGATGCTGGCCAGTCCCCTCGACCTTTGCAGCAGTCCTGAGAGGGACTTGGGAACCTCGGGTCTGCTGCCCACTCTGCCCCTTCCATCGGGATCCCCGTGCTTTGCCTTGCAGGAGAAGCGCCAGAGCCCTTGAGTAGGGCCACAGCAAGTGATGGGTTTGCGTGGGAGATCCAGACTCCCCGGGTGGAGATCCTGAGTGTACCAGCAGGATTTGCAAGGCTAAGGAGAGCAGCTGGAGAGATGGTGGGCAATATTCTCCTGCTCCATCTCCCAAGGAAGCTGTGATTCGATCCCTGTCTGCACGGTGCCGGGGGGATATCCAAAAGCCTCAAGCCTTTGGATTGAGGCACCCTCAAGCAGAGCCACCCTGGACCGAGCACCATTCCTGCCTCTTGGCCAGGACTGCACTCCAGCTCCCGAGACCCCTGTGAGCTGAGCCTCTTGGGCGCACTCCTCTGTCAAGAATTCCTCACCAGAGCCTACAGAGACTTTGGTCCATTCCCTAAGTTTGTGTCGCTTCTCTGACACAGTTCCTCAGACCTGTCTCAGCTGACTGCCTGTGCTCCTCTCTCTGCTCTTGTTCTCTGGCCATGCATCCAGTCTGAGACTTCCATGAGTGACAAGATCTGTCCCTTTGGAGCTCCATTCTCCTCTGCTTGGAGGGCTATGGGACTTGAGGGGGCCTGGAGATGCCCCTACTGCCACAGCAGCCCCAGCACAGAACCGCCTTTGGAGTGCTGCTCCGGCTCCATCTTAAAACTCAAGGTGCTGCTGACAGAAAACCTCGTCCAGGACCCTGTACCTCAGACACTTAGGACTCCTACCAGCACATAAACTGACTATACCTGGAACCTAAGTTGTGACTCAGGACAATGCTCACCAAAATTTTCTCTTGCATGCTAAATATTTCCACATTACTACCAACCTGACCCAACAAAAAGATCAGACTCAGCGGACTTCTGTTTTTTACCGGCGCAGCATCTGATCCATCACTCACAACTTCTGAAATACCTATCAACAGATGAAGAACAGTTCCATGTATACATGTATCAAAGACACACACATATACTGAAATGCTGGTTACATAAATCCAGATTTTTCTTTTCTGAATTTTAATGCGACAATAAAAATCTCACTTCTGAAAGAGGTTTAGAAACTGATCCAGACACAGTCAAACAAAACAAGAGTCTTCTATTCCTCTCAGTAGTCTTTGGATCAGCCCCTGATTTATTTATCAGCATCTATTTATGAAGATCCTTGGGGTGCCAACTTGTTAAATTAAATGTAGATCAACAAAAAATATCCTTGTGATTCTTATTTCCTCCATGGTGAGAAACAGATTATCTTGAGCAACATGATTCGGTGGTGAGTATAACTATTGATTTCAGAAAAATAACGTCTGTTTTTGAACATTTTTCTGCATCTCCTGCCAAGCTCCATGGAGATATTTTATATGAGATATTATTCAAAACCTGTAAGTCTGCTAAATTAAACAGGGGGCTCTGGGGTCTTTGAAAATTAAGTGTGGTGAAATCAGAGACTTTTACCTACACAACTTAGTGAAAATAAGCAGCTACAAAGTACACTGCACTTCATTGTTTTGAGTTCTTCAGCCCATTACTAAATTTAAAGCCAGCCTTTGGGTTTATTACTTCTTTCCACAGATTTCACATTTCTCATCTCATTTTCAGTGCTGGTCAGAACTGGAACTTCTTTCTGTTCTTTTTTTTAGATGAGGGCTAAGAATAGATTTCCTTCTGGCGTGTTATTAATACTCCTCCTTTGGTCCATGATAGTCTCTGTTTTTCTACGTCACTTTGAACTTAAGTTCTGTTCATTATTTTATGACAGTCACTTTATTCTTCTGCTTTCACCTAGAAGAAAAAGTTATTTGAGATAATGATAGTTAGGGGAATCATTTGTTCACTTCACTGTACTTTTGGGGTTTTAATACACACAGAGACCTCTGTGGTTGATTTGTTCAGATCATAGTTTAGTGGGGCAGTCCACTCTTCTTACTTCTGGAATAAGCTCAGCCAGGCTCTATCCTGATTTCATAGCCTAATACAGGCACACATTTCCTAGCAAGTATCTCAGTCACCCCATTCCCAACTAGCTATATATTTTATTCCAATTTTTCTTGGAAGTTTTCTCTGGCTAAACTATTACATTAACTAATAGAGATACTTTACAAATAGTTATAAAAGATATCAGCAGAGGGCATCTTCATTTTGGCCTTTTCAAAGACATGGTATCCTCTGCGCATTTACAATAATTACAACACACTGCTTCTTTTGCTTTCTTTTTGTGCAGGAAATAGGGGAAAAAAACCAAAACCCTCCCCTTCACCTCTCTAGCATATTAGTTCAAGGCTCAGACAGCATTAAAATCCCACTTAAGACCTCAGGTCAGGGTAAAGTTCACCCTTGAAGAACTACACAGAGGGAACCAGTTTCTTCTGTTTCCATTTTGGAAGAAGTCTGTCTGCTTTGTTGTGTACCTGGACTTTTTCCTCAAATATGGCCTTTAAAACACAGGTGTCCCCAGATTACCTCTGGTTGAGAAGACATGGACTCAACTATAAAGCGATGCAACAAAAAAACCAAACCAAACCAAACCCAAACCAAACAAATTTAAGATTCATTAACTGAAGTAAAGAGTATTTGTTGGCACTTAGAATGTGATTCTGTGACAGATGGGCTGCAAGTTTATGTTGTGTTCTTTGGGATCATATTTATCATATCTTTTTTGTCTATCACAATTGTTGCAAGTATCTGTGCGTACTAATATTCCTGGTGCAGGAAATGCTGCTTCTCTGGCCCCTGCCTCACCAGAGGTATTTCCATTTCACTGTATCCATGTCTAAAAGACAAAAATGAGTGTTTCAGTGTTGCTCTTTCTAGAAACAGGAGCAAGATAGATTTTTCCCTGCTCAGATTTCATATGGATAAGGAAATCACAAATTCTGTCACTCACTGAACACTCAACCCCCTCTATTGTGCTGTTTTCATGATTACCTTTTCCACTGGATGACTACAAATCAAAACCATTATACATTTCCTAGGAAGAAGTAGAACCAAGAAGAACAAGGTTTTGAGCTTGTCTCTAAAATGCTAATAAAATTCTTTTATAGAGAAATTTTACAACATAAGCCATCACCTGTCCTCCAGTAATCTCCAGGGATCTTCATGTTACTATCTGAATCTTGTCACTGGCATTGAATTGCTCAGTTAAATGAGAGAATTCGGGTTGCTGTGACACCCTTTCACTCTTTCCTGAAGAATGATGTCACAAACCTTACAACAAAGGGAAGAGTTGTTTTTATTCTTCATTTTCTTCTTACTTTAATTTTCTTAATTTGCATTGAACAGTTACCTAAATTACTTCTTATACATCAGTAATACAAGTGCTCATAATTAAAAACTAGTGCTACTAATACCAATATTTCTATTGCATCAGATAAAAACCTAAGTACTCATGTTCTCATGACAAGAAAAACACCTACCAGTGTAGCATAAGCTTATTCTAAAGTAAATAGACACAGTTCCATTTAGGTGGCTAGAGCCTACTAACCACCAGAAAAGGAGAGGCTAAAACATTAAGGACTGGAACACCAATTGTTTAAAAAGCAAGCATTTAGACTAATGAAAAATGTTTCCCATTATTAGACTGCCTTATAAATACTTATTGGGCAGCATGAAGAGCAGCAGTAAAAGAGCTGTGTATAATATAACATATGCCATATATCATGCATTTGCCTCTGCTTAGATTAAGAATGTGTATGTTATTTATGAACAGTGAAGTTGTAAGTTTAAAGTGCCATTTTGGGGAACAAAGTTAGATTAGGCACGCTCAGCGTAGGGCACGCTGTTTGTCACTGAGTCTCATAACTTAGAATTACAGTGCAGTGACTCCTGTCACACGCAGCCACATGTCAGCACTGTTTACTGCTCTCTGTGGCCTCTCCTTGTCAAAGGTGAGCAACCTGGTACCAAATTTACATGGGCTTTCAACCAGCTTTCAGGCTCACATTTCAAAACACATGGGACTAATTCTGGAGCCAAAGTCAACCTTTAAATCAAGCGACAAGAAGAAATGGATCATTTTAAACAAGATCTTTAACCATCACAACAGGAGAAGCCATCAAACAACCCAGGTTCAGTTGCTGGAGTGCAGTTTAGGTACATGGNTTGGTACACAACTGGAGTGGAGTACACAACAGTTGGTTGCACAACTGGAGTGCAGTTTAGGTACATGGTAACCAGTAAAACCTGAAGCAACTTTAGTGGTGATTAAATATGTCCTGGTTAAACATGTGCTTTATTTAACTCCACTGACTTTTTTCACCTATCCCTCCCCACACACAGACTCACCTCACTGAATTACGAGAAACAGTATCTCGCAAATACCTGACTCCAATAATCATAGAATCATGGAATGGGTTGGGTTGGAAAGGACCTTAAAGAGCACCTCTTTCCAACCCCCCCTGCTGTGGGCAGGGACACCTTCCACTCAACCCAGTTGCTCAGGATGCACTCAGTCCCTTCTGTCTACATCTTTAATGAAGATATTAAAAGCACCCTGGTTTGCCCAAGGCTTACAGCAATAAAGACTCACAGGATACATTTATTCAAAATGCTCAGAGGCATAATACAGTCAGTATCAAAAAGCAAGCTACTAAAATCCGTTTTTTAAGTACCACTTCAGAGCTAATTTATTCTGAGCTAGAGTAAACATAATGAAAAAGTAAAATAGATGAGCCATTCAAGGAATGATAGGCAAAATGTGGTAACATTGTCAAAGCACATCACCAAAATGTGATAAATAGGAATTCTACATATTTCTATTTAATTTATTCTAAAGTAGGTTGGAGGTTTTTTGTATACAGGATATGGAAATTTTATTAATGACATGCAGCTAACAGCAATTCCTATATTTTTAGTTTGAACTATTTAGGATCAAAGTAAATAATACTAAAATCAATTATATATATCAGCCTTTTTAAGAGTGTGTGTTAAGAAGTCAATAAAAAATAGACAAGAATGCTGTTGTAATGGCACTTTCCTTACTGTCTCTTTTTTATCTTCTTAAAATATTAAGGCTAGGCTAATTCCACCACCTCTTCCCCATTTCAGCTATAGCAGTTGCTCAACAGCCAACCATGTCCATACGGAAGGTAATAGAAGGATAGTTTAATGGACTGTCACCATCCAGAACAAGCAGGGAAGAAAAATTTCAACAAGCAGGTGACTCCAAATATCTAGTTAGGAAAATAATTCTTTAAAATGTCAGGAAAGAAAAGCACAAAAGAAACAGGAAAACTGTGCGTGTTTGACCATCAGTGCAATGATTGCCTGTAGAACTTTTCATTTAAGAATTGTGTTGATGTTAGTCTGGATTGAAACATGCCCTCATACATCAGAGTCCAAAGAACATTTTAAACAGATGCACAAAGTAAAAAGCAGAATATTCATCATACTGAAGGATTATGATAAAATGAAAGGATCTATTTCACTCTTTCTAAATTCTGGTCTCTATAGGACAAAGATTTTTCCACCATTTTGCACTACTGTGTAGAGCTCATTAGGGATCTCTTCTTTTCCAAGCCATTCTCTGGCACAGACATGCTGCAGAAACAGCTTTCACGAGTGAGTGCAGGGCTTAGTTTTATCCCAAATGCAGTTTTATCCCTAAAACTTCTTACCAGAAATTAAATCAAGGCACATGCCAGCCATCCCTAGAAGAGCCAGCCACCAGCCAGTCGCCTGCCTTGTGCTCCAGGGCACAACATATTTCTTTCCTTATGTGATATTACTATTGATTACAAATCATCCTTTTCTCAATTATTAATTTTGTAGATATGCAATGATGAGTTTTACAGTTTATGCACATGCTTCAAGTTATTTAGTGCAGCTGCAGGTACTTGTTAACCATAATGGTCATTTTCTGCACTGATAAAATGTATTAATTAAGTGTTGTATCAAAAATGTCATCACTTCATCACAGAATCACAGAATGGGTCAGGTTGGAAGGCACCACAGTGGGTCATCTGATCCAACCTCCCTGCTCAAGCAGGGTCATCCTGGAGCACATGGCACAGGATTGTGTCCAGACAGTTCTGGGATATCTCCAGCGAGGGAGACTGCACACCCTCTCTGAACAATCTTTTCCAGCACTCAGTCACTTGCATAGTAAAGAAGTTCTTCCTCGTGTTCAGATGGAACTTCCCGTGCATCAGTTTCTGCCCGTTGCCTCCTGTCCTATTGCCCGGCACCACCGAGCACGAGCCTGGTCCATCCCCTTGCCACCCTCCCTTCAGTTACTGACAGATATTGGTGAGGTCCCCTCTCAGTTGTCTCTTCTCGAGGCTGAACAGCCCCAGCTCCCTCAGCCTTTCCTCCTAAGAGAAGTGCTCCTGTCCCTTAATCAACTTCTTTGCCCTCCGCTGGACCTGCTCCAGGCTTTCAATGTCTCCCTTGTCCTGAGGAGCCCAGAACTGGACACAGCATTCCAGATGTGGCCTCACCAGGACTGAGTAGAGGGGCAGGATCACCTCCCTCTGCCTGCTGGCAGTGCTCTTCCTAGTGCACTCCAGGAAAGGAGAAGAAATACAGCTCAACTTTACCATAAGCAGGTGTCCAGCAGGTTCAAGGAAACCAAAAGTCAGAAGTAAAGGATATTAAGAATCATATCATATAAATCTACTGTAACTCTAAGTTATCAGGATACACCAAAGAAGTGACAAATTGCAAAAAATACTCCTCTCTATTAATTAATATATGCACAGGACATTCCAGAAGTATCAGGAGGAATACATTAAGTAAGTGGGCTCCTGCTTTGTGCAAAAAAAAAGCCAAATAACTCATTATTATGATTTTTTATCCTACATATAGTTTTCACAGATAAATGTAGTGTTTATTGCAGGGAAACAGCCAAGCAAATCTGCATGCTCTCTACCAATCATTTCAAGTAAATTATAATTATGTTCTTTGGCACCTTGTGAAACATGACTGGCTGTACGTGAGGATTGGTGTCCTCAGGATTGGTGCTGTCATGCCCCTGCTCTTATAAAAAACACCCTCTGCCAAGACAAACAATGGCCTAGAATTTGGTGAATTTTTCTGAGCAGAGATAATGAAGTGCAGTTGACTTCCATCAAGCTCAACTGGGCAAGTGCAACTGGGTTATTCCAGAGGCAGTGAGAAGGGCTGGCTGGAAACCAAAACCCACTTTATTTGCAATAGAGGGGGAAAGCTTTCTAATAAAAGAGCCCTGGATGATGTCGGAATGCCCTTTCCAGCTGGGAATAAAGCAGAGAAGTCAGCAGCAACTGGTGAGTTTATGAACTGTCACGGTCTTTCAGAAG
Organism: Cnemophilus loriae; assembly: GCA_013397755.1. Lineage (NCBI taxonomy): Eukaryota > Metazoa > Chordata > Aves > Passeriformes > Corvidae > Cnemophilus > Cnemophilus loriae. The sequence goes on from VZTF01002177.1 coordinate 338,605, forward strand.
TCTTCTGGATCCCACCCATCCTTCTGCAAGCTCTCGGAGCCAACCACCGTTGAGGCTGACATTTCTCATCGAGCTACCTGAGTGTTCATGGAGGAAGTCTGGCACTTACAGATGATTTCAAAATCGATCTGCTTGCCAGCCATCTTTTCCTTTTGTTCTTTCTTCTCTAACCTGAAAACTTCTCCCTTTCCTGCTGATGCCATGGTAGCTTTCTTTTCCTCTTAGTGAAGACTGAAGCAAAAATTCATTAATTCTTCAACCATCTTCGTGGCATCTATTTTTGGCTTTTCTTCCTCTTTGAGCAGTGGACCAGCTCTGTCCTGGGTCCTCTTCTTAATGTGTTTGCAGAATGCCTTCCTGTTACCCATTGTGTACCTTCTTTCTATATTTTATCATGCCTTATAGTTTCTGATTGCATTCTTACGTGTTCATATGATCTCCTGTTAGACTCTTTCTGATTTCTACTTCCGTACTAGTATTTTGACTGCCATGTCATTTCTGCTCTGTGGATAAAGGACTTCGGTGTCCCATTTGCCAATTCAGGTAACTTCATAATGAAATTAGATCTGATATTCTGCAAGAAGAAGAGATTCCTTGCTCTTCGTTGCAACATCTTCTTCATTCCCACAATTTACAATAGTAATACAAGGCTGTTGCTGTACCTTGATGTTTGCCTTTTATTGTAGATATATCTAACATGCACAAAAGTATTTCTAATATGGTCCACAATTTAGGAAGAGAAAAAGTGTGGACTCAGCAATCACTAAGTATATTATACGGACTGGCAATAAAAGCAACTGAGCTTTAACTTTGAGGGCTGTGTTCAGTTCCATGGAGGAATATGAAATGTATCTTTGCACTGACGGTATTTTGTCTGCAGCGTGTCATTTTGAATCAGCAGTAACACATAATCCATCTGTCCTCCTCCATTCAAAGTCCATATTCATTTAGCAAATGTGTTTGCAAACAAGTGAATGATGAGCAAGCAAAAAGTATGGAAGACCATGAATAAGAAAATAGCAACGATACATCGTTCGCGTCACTATATGTATTTATAAAAATCCGATTCTAATTAATAATTTTTGAAAAAGTTTTTTCAGGGCAGTTCTCTTTGTTTGGTCTGAGTCTAGAGAGATCTTTGCCAAGAATGAGAAAATAGGATTCTGAAATCTTGTAAGTTACTAGATCACAACATAGTTTAAGATGCTTTCTTTTCACTCAGATAAAAAATTATGTCTGGGATTTTTTAAACCTCAGACTTGGCAGGTGACACTGCTTTGAATAAAAAACTAATTCATATTTAAAATCTGTTACTTGCACAACGTTGCCATTGACATTGAAACCCTGTAGCAGAAAGAACAAGGTTAAAATGGCTGCCAAATATTACATCAAAGAAATCATGCACTTTTCGACTTTTTAAAAAGCTTCTTTATGTAAATGACAAGAACATTTCTTCTGCTTTTCAACTGGACAATACAATTGTTAAGCACTGGAATTAACATGGTAATTTAAGTATGTAACTAAAAAATATATATATTTCTACATATAAGATTGTTTACATCACTCAGAGGTCTTGCTTTCTGTTTTCTGGGTCAATATATTTGCCTAGGATATCCATCTGGAAACAAAAAAGTACAGTTTACCTTAAGATACAAAATACAAGCATATACATCATTTTGCTGTATTCTTCTCCAAATAATTGTTTCCACATTTTTGGCTTCCTTTGGAAGTTGTGTCAAAATGTTTTGATTATTAGCTGATGAAAATGAGTAGACTCTCTTTCCGTTACGCTGCCATGCACATCTCACCTAATTCAAATTATTTCCTTTCATATCATGACTCACGAGTGCTGTTTAGCCACTTCTTTCAAGAAATATATGTTGTTTCTTTCCTTTATTCTCTAGCTTCTCAGGGTTATAAAGAGCCTCTCAGAACTTCCAGACACAGCGCTCAGATGTGCATCCAGAATCTTGCAGGCAGGGAAGCATGAAATTGTCTCAAGAGTGGGAAATGTAAAGCAGCCGATAGCCCTCGTGGTTCAAATCTTTTCAAATCTATAGATAAGTGTCTGTTCTATTCAGGGAACAACTGTGGTAGATCACCTCCTTTCCCAGGAGCTGAGATGTCCCTCAGTTCATGTTTTGCTTTGGGCTTTGTCTAGGCAACTGGATCAAAGTTGTCACAATGGTTTTATAGTTTAATTATAATAATTTACGGGATTTCTGACAAGAACGTTGAGCACAACAAGCTTGCACAGCACTGGCTTGCACTGTTGAATTGCACACTTGCAATTCCTGTTGACCTCAAATACTTCACATTTATTGGACTGATCTGCTGGTAAGCAGAGAGTGGACACCAGCTATGTAAGACTTGACTTCAAGAGCTAGATTAGTTGAAGAAATTATTTGAGGGGTGATGAGATACAGAAAAGTTATGGGTTTGTTTTCCATTTGGCACGTCCATGTCCCAGTAAATGGTTCCGAAAAGATTTTGTGTATTTAGATAGATGAGGCACAAAACTTTAGGACTAGAGTGTTTGCCCAAGACAAGCTGTGCAACTACATACTCCTAAACTTTTAATTTTTGCAGGAAACCAGTTGAATGATTCAGTTGAATGATTCAGAATGTGAATGAAAATCCAAAAGGCAAATATTCAGAAGCATTTTAATCACTGCTTGTAGTGGACTGTTAATTATCCAAACTTACAAAACTTTTCAATGCTTGACACCAGCATGTATGCACATAAAGCATTTGATCCAGCTTTTCTCAGGCTTAAATGTGAGCTGCATACACAGTGGCTTAGGTATAAAAATATCCGTAGTTGACAACAGACATTTATTGTGCCGGTAGAAGGCAATGGAGCTTGGACTGCAATTTCACTGGAGCACAGACAGAACCCAGCTCACAGGTATAACCTGATACTCAGCTTGGGAGATCCAGCTTGAGAAGGACTGAGTCGAGGAGACTGCCTTGTTAACCAGCCCTCAGGAGTTGGAGGGAATCCCTGATTTAGACTGGTTTGACTGATTGTTGTCCAGCAGGAACTTCTGCAGTGATTTCCTCCAATATATAGATTTCTGCGGGTTCTTCTACAGCTGAGAAACAAATCCACATGTCAAGCTGGGCAGATGAATTCAGAATCACCACCTCCAACTATTTTGGTCTCCTTCTTTAGTGGTTTTGTAATCCACAAAACACCATAATAGCTCATACAAATCACTTCAAAAGACAAATGGTTTACGGAGAGATCTACAGCCAACTCAAGGAGATGTTATTTTCATTTCATTATTAATTTTTCCTTCTTATACGTCGGCTAGAGTGGTTCAGATTCTGTCTTCCATTGGTGTCAATTGGAGTTACATACATAATACTCAAGGACAAGATTTATGAACCAGCAATATTACCTCTGATTTTTAAAGGTTATATACGCTACAGTCGGGCCATGGTATGGACAAAGGAACATACGTTTAACCTGCTACTTCTAAGGTATTACATTCCATTTTCTTTAGGAATTCTTCCAAGTTTATTCCTGTATCTAAGCATGAAAAAGACGACCAAATTTCCAGCATTCTTCAAACTTATCATCCAAAATTTTCTGCAGTTATGAGAAGCCAAAGATGCACTTAAAACAGAAATTCCAAACTATAAGCCATGAACACAAAAGATATAACTCTGCTTTCTCTGATCCACGCCAGTCCATGATCTAGTCCCTTGAGGATTTCAGAACGTATCAAAATAGCATCCATAGTTGACTGCCATTAAATAAAGTATAATATAGCCTCTGAATCTAATTATGACCATGCCATTTGCTTTCATCTAGTGTTCACAGCAGTAAGATGCTCCAGGCTTTGCCCACTATTTTTGACTTTAGAAGATCTTCTCTAATTTTCAGATTTGGCAACACTAAACCCCAGCCAGTTCTGAGGCTTTTGACAAGAGAGAGAAGCAGACCAGTCCTATTTTCCAAACACAAAAGACAGAGCTGTTGTGTGAAAAATCTAACATAGGATTTTCCCTCCTATGCTGCTCTTACCTGCAAAAAGTCATTCACACTGCTGTCCCACTGACTGACAAAATGAGATCCATCCACTCCTACTGATACTATGAACAAATTTACCAGCAGCAGAATAGTATAACAGGAGCCTATTTCGTTGCTGATGATTTCTTGGCAGCTTCTTAAATTTCTTACCTGGAAAACAGGATATTTCTGTCACCAAAATAACCCATTCACCAGACAACATGGCTAAGGCAGCTCCTTCAAATACTTTGGTTGGAACAAAAATGGTAAGCCCAGTTATTTCTGATTGATCTAGCCACAAAAGAAAATGATTTAAGGAGTTTTGAAAGAGTAAAGGAAACATCTAAAAAGGAAGTCCAGAGAGGCTTTTTACTTTCATCTTCAGTTTTGGTAGCTTTTCCTCTCCCCAATGCAACCCCTAGATCAGTTGAATCCCTTTGTATTTCCATAGGCTTCAGTGGTCTGACAGGAGGAATGAGTTTTGCCTTTTCATCTCTATGTAAATGTTTATGTCTAAATAGATACACTGGCCCAAATTCTGGGCTGTGTTCCAGCGATTTCCTTCCGTAGAAACGAGATGGATGTCCTCAGTGGATAATTCCTTCATTGGGGTGGGAGCCCAGATGACAGAAGCTCAGCAGAATGGCTGTAGTCTTCCCTCAGGTTCCTCTGGGGATGGTGAGGGAAGACTTTGATGAGGGTAAGATTTTCATGAGGGTGTGATGAGCTCTGTTTGATTCCACTGACTGATTAGTTGTCCCTAAGACCACTGTAATCGTCACTCTCCTAAAAAATAAGTTCCCAAACAGTCATGCAGATGTTTGAAAAGGTGCATAGCATAGCATAGAAAAAAAAATTTGAATGATCTTCCCTAAGCAGTAGTATTGGTTAAATGGCTTGGAAAATGGAGGGGTTTTATCCGTTTCCACATTTGATCCCTCTTTTTCGACACCTCAGTTCTTGTCCATATCAGTGGGTTATCAAGCATTGGAACAGGCTTCCCAAGTAAGCAGTTGAGTCACCACCCCTGGAGATAGTTACAACTGGAACTGGTAAGAGAGAAACATGTGAAGAAGGACCAAAAATCTATCTCATATGCAACTGAGGAGTTAAGACTACCACCAGTCTCTGGAAACAGGCTGCTACAAACCATAGCCTATAGAGCAGGGTTTTTCCACTTCCCACTCTCTCTTCCCTCCCAGCACGTGTGCCGCTTGGAAGAGATCATAAATCACAACCATTTCTCATAAAGGGCCAAGTCCTGGGAATTCACGGAAGAAGGAAAGGCTGTCTAATTGGCCATTTTAGGAAAACAGTGCACACTCAAAATGACAAATTTCAAAAGTCCTGCAAATACACAGCAGTTCAGTAAGACTGAAAAGAGGCCTTGTTGTGGAGTCCTTAAAAATCACCAACTCCCCCACTTCAGCACAGCCAAACCACTAGGTGTGGGACTTGCTTTCAGCACCAGAGCATCCCACTGAATACAGAAATTTGAAGCAGTAGACCGTTATGTGCTAAGAACTCAAAGAACTCCTTTCTAACCTGTCCACGTTCTAGCAGGAAACCTGGGAAGAGTCTGTGACCTCAGAGGTTAGCTGTCAGACTTGAACTACTATTCACAACAGCTTCTGCATTGTTTACATATTAAAAATGTTTTTAAGATAAATAATGTGTTTCATATTTTCTCTTTATTGCGTTTTATAGCTTTTCCTTTTATTTGTGTCTAGAACCGCCTTCAGTTCAGGGGAGGTAACTAGAGTGTGCAATTTAACCTCCACAAAGAAAGCATTGACCTGGGTTGATTTTGGAGGAAGGGGAAGAGGGAGGTTATGCTCCATCCAGAGGCTCTAAGCCAAATAGATCTGAAATGGAGAAATGCCCAGATTTCTTACAGCATGCATTCACTAACCCATAGTAACTCATTGTGTACTGCAGTTCCCTGCAATTTATCAGATGCCTGGAAAATGGTGGTCTCAGACTTTGAATCCCTGTGACTCCCATATTCACAGCCCTGGTCTGCAGAACAGGAGGTCAGTGTTCCCATATCTGCACAGGTCGGATGAGCTGCCCTTGGTGCAGCTCCTGATTATCTAATTTTCAGACACTTTTGATATGGTTGCATCAGAAACACAAACTAAGCTCACAGACATACTCGGAGCCATTCCAAAGATCTGTCACAGGTTGCTCTGCACAAAATAAACTTCGAAGTGATTAAAGAAACAGCTCTGTCATGCCTCTGTTTCACCGATGAAGGTGCAAAAGTGCCATATCATCAGCTGCAGGCAAATCAGTGGACTTTCATACCATCCTTGTATATGAGAATTTCACCACGCATGTCATGTGTCTTTCCTGTTTCTGATATGTTTCCTGCACTTCTGAACGGGACCTTTTGTCAGTAAGCCAGCAACGTATAGATTCTCTATGGCTTCTTGCAAAATATTTGGAGGAGAAGAATCATATATTCACACAGTATTATCCCACAGTTATCCCACAATGACATGGCAGATGTTCATATAGTAAGCAGGCACCAGGCAAAACTTATACTCTGCCTGGGTTAATTCAAAATCAGTTCTTCATTTCAAAACTCAGATAATGTTGCCACCACACCAGAGAAGGTCTGTGATAACTTGTGTATCTGGAGTTCAAAATCCACGGTCTTCGATGCACTCCAGAAACTTCTGCTCTAAAAAATCCCTTAGAGGAACTTTTCCTACTCTGTAAAACCAGGGAATTTTCTTGAGGGGCAGAATACTGCTAGCTCTTTTACAAGATCATTTTGGGAATTAATTACAATCTGCAAAGTATTTTGATTGTGTGAATTTATGATACATAATAGCAATTTAACTACTAATCTAACATGGTGTTTTTAGCTATTAATCAAACTAAGTAATGTTACCCAAGAGTTCAGTAACAGCACATTTATGAAGTCTGGTGCTATATCACAAGAAATTTTTATCCAGTTGAGTATTTTAGGATAAAATCTAAAAAGAGGAATGCTAGTGTCTTTCTTCTAAATTTCCTGGCTTTGTTTCACAAATATTCTCCTCCTTGGCATTGTCTCTAGCTTTTAATTTATATTTCATCAATATTAGAAATAAATAAATAAATGACATGCACATTGGCTATTCTCTGTTGTAGTGATGAATTAATCAATAAGGGGCAGGAAGACCATTTGTCTCGGCATTCCAAACAATGTTTGACAGCTGATCTCATAGTATGAAGATAAACTGCAATAGAAAAGACCAGGGATACAGAAGAAACCTTTACCAAGAAAGGAAACTGTGTGATATAAGGAGAGAGAGGAGAAAAAAACCCCAAGAGAACATAGATGATTTGTCATTGTCTGTTTTGTAAAGCATTTCAGAGTTTTAATTTAACATTTTATTTCCCTTTTGGAAACAAGCACACAAAGTCCTAAAAAACTTTACGTCCCTACCTGTAAAATCTATAATGATTTTCCTCTTAGAACTAGAATCTGACATCCAAAAAATTAGGTAGATTTAACTTTATAATGTCTTGGTACTCTTTGCATGGTGCCTCAAATTCTCTCCCTTCTTCTATTTCCTTACCAGACTTTAAGTTGATCAGTAGCTAAAAAACCCTAAAGCTCAGATTCCCTCTATTTCTTGAGGGACAAAAGCATTGGAGTGCTCAGGCTTTAGTTACTAAATACTGTACATATATTCCTGTGAAAGCTGTGATCAAAAGTTATTGTTTTGCACATAGCCCTTGCTTCTGGAATTGAGGGTTTACATCAAAATCTTTTAGGATTTTTTAACTAACTTTTCAGACCTTGAAAAACTTGGTAATAAAAAATACTTAGAACTTCAGAAATCAGAAAGCCTTTAACATACAAAATTATTGTTGCTACTTAGCAAATGAAATCACTCTGGAACTCTATTAAATTCTCTTTATTTTTAAAGTGTTAAAGAAAGGATAAATCGCTTAATAACCAGTTTCAGCTCTACAGCTGCAAGAGCACAATAGGGAAGGGGAGAAAGAAAGGAGTCGAAGATACTTTCTGTATTTCTGGACGCAGATGCACACATGGAGTAGAATGTCAAAAAAGTAACTTAAACCACAAAAAAAAAGAGTTAGGCGAAAAAAATCAGACCCAAACTATGATTTTGAAAAGCTGTTCACGATTTTAGGAGTTTTAGTGTCCCTATTTTTTTTTTTTCCCATGGTTTGGATTCCCCAGACAGATCAGATCTCTCATCACACACTGCAGTCTGGGACGCTCAGAATGAATTTATGTTGAGCAACACAGATTTCCGATGATGTTACAGTTGTACAATAGTTATACAATTTCTGTCCTGCTAATGAAAAAACCTACATGAAGCAATAGTTGGAGAGGATGCATAACGTCAGGGGAACTGAGAAACAGTTACTTAAACACAACTGTTTATGATACAGATAGCCATGGAAATGGTAGATCATCATACCCCGCTCCTTTTGAGTGCCCAAACTCCTCTATCTGTAAGGTCTCCTCTTCAGGGCTCCCTATTTCCTTGCTCTCAAGCCACTCTCCTTGTTCTTGTTTCACTGTTGCATAGAGAGATTCCACATAATATTTCATTTCCACAAGGCACTGTCATTTCTGCTCTGCACTGACTTCCAGACAACACAATTCCAGTCATATCCCACCATGCCCTGAGGTTTTCAACAGGAAAATGAATTACCGTAGCAGATTCAGGCAAGCAACAGAATGATTTAGAACTATAAATATCTAATTTCAAACTTGAAAAAACCTGAAGGAATGTATACCAGGAACTTACAGAGACAAGACTGTCAGGAAGATGCAACACTGAGCAATATTGTGGCCTCTATCAAACAGAATTTTTCAGCAAAGTCGGGGAAGAAGAGAAGAAAATAATGACCAGGACATTTTTAAAGTACTTGCTGAGAGATCCAGCAGTTTGCAGAACAACTGGAAGAGTGTCTATGTTAAACTCACAGGGTCAGTGAGTTCTTAAGCTCCACTGTGACAATAGAGAAGTCTGGGAATTAGAAGCCTCAGGATATCTAATGAGATTTCACTAAGCAGAGTTTCAGGAACGGGTACCTTCCACAGGAGCTGAGGGATGAGCGGGAGCTCCAGGGGATTCCTTCAGGAGTAAGAGCCACTAACTAGGTTATGATGGCAATGAGACAGTTTGGTCAGTGTCCCACCCAGACTAGCATGACCAGCTGATGCTCTGTGCTAAGCCACTTTCATTTTCCACTACCACCTCTCTCTTTCAACAGCAGGTTTAAAAATTATGAAAACTTAACACTTTGTGAAGTCATTTAATAAAAATCCTAATTTATTAAACAGTGGCCCATTTAAAGTGTCAAAACTTGCTTTAAAGAAAAATAAGTATAAGCACTGGTTAGAACCATGGGAGCCTTCCACTTGCTTAAGTGAATAAAATTGAAATAATGTAATTCCAACAATTAAAAAGAGGTTTTATTTTTCTTAAAAGTGATTCATGACCAGAGAATAACTCAGAGGCTTGAAAAGAAACTGTTCATGAACTTGGCTACTGGAAAAATTATTTTTTATAACTGACTCTCAGAACTGTTAAGCAGCTGGGAAATCAGCTACTTTTATAAATTTTATTTCAAATACCATGGAATTTTCTTTAAAAGAACATATATTTTACTTCTGAAACTAAAAAATGGTTTTGTTGTTTGAGGGAAAAATATAAATGCAAAGATATGGAGGTTGTTTTAATCTTTCATAAGAAAAGTTTAAAGGCCACATAATATCCATAAGGTGATGTCCAGCATTAAAGTCAAGGTAGGAAGCATCCCAGGAAGTGTCCACTAGATTAAGATTCATATGCAACATCAGGCATCAGTTTGGAGCAGTGTAATAAAGAAAAAGTGAGACTAAAACCTGACATATTCTTAAAGATAAATAATTTTCAGAGATTGTTATAAGGCTGAGACATCATTTTTCCATTAAGATTCAACTTAGAAAATAATCATGAGGTTCTAAAACAAATCTTAAGATTTTAGATCCTGGTTCTGTTTTGCTCTCATAAGATGAGAACTCCTTTAAAAGCAATTCCTTTGCTAATGCCAGAACCAGACAAGTACTGGCTTCAGAAAACCTCCACTGTTTTTCTAGTACAGGCTTCCATTTAGTAAGACATACATGTTTTTTAATTAAATTTCCTATGAAAAACAGTGGTTTAAATTGAGGGAAACTGTGCCTCACAAAAACTCAGCAATATCATTGAAACCTAGAGCTTATTTGCGAAGACAGGAGTTTTCACAAAAATCCTAAACACACTCATTTCTCTGTTTCTGAAGGTAAACAAACCCTTCACTTGCCCATTTGGATTTTTCTGGGTGAAGAAGGGCAAACATTGCTGCGTGGTGCTTCGCTGGTGTTTTCTACAGCCGCGTGCTTGGTAGCAGTGGTGAGGTGCAGGGCTGGTGTGCTGTGCTTGCCCATGTCCCAGATGCAGCACAGCCGTGTCCTGCAGCTCTCCCCATCTCCCTAATCCCCCACGCCTCCCCCAGCCACTCAGAGAGAGGCCCAGGGCTCAGTGTGCCTCCTTCCTGTCCTGGGAAGGCAGACAGGAGGTGAGGAGAAGGGGGTGCAATTCCCTATCTCATCCTAATCTGGAGCGAGGATTTGGCGTGGCTGAGTGCCTGCAGCCAGGAGCCGTGGAATTCTCACTGGACAAGCCAGTCAAAGTCAAGAAAAGCCAAACAGAAGAGCAGCAGAGGAAAACACTCCCTGCTCCACAGACAGAACCACCACATGTTACACCACAAACAGGCTGTGCACGTTGGTAATGTCCCAACACGAGTCCTAGGACAAGCACAGGCACCAAATCTCTGAGCATTGGCTTTGGAATTCCAGCTGTCCACAGCTGTTCAGAGCAAATGTGTCCAGTGACATCTCTGTCAGGAGAAAACAACTACATCTACCTCCAGCTGAAAACAATTGCTGTGTCTAACTCCTCACATTTCCTCCATACAGCTCCCCAAGTAGCTCACACATCCACACCACAGCCCAACATTTACTTTCTTCTCACTCACAGGAGCACAACCTCACTCATTCACATATAAACAGCAATTCTATTTACTTTATTTCTTTTTAGTATATAAATACCTTTTTTTTTAAATTAGCATGTTCCAAATGCATTGGATGCCATGTCTTGAATAGGCAATGTTGTTACCAGTGATGAACAATCAATTTCCAAGCTTCCTGCAGCAAAATCAGTACCTGAAATCAGCACAGTACCACTACAATGTCTTAAACCATTTTGCACATTTTGTTGCCTCTCGGGTCTGTACCCAATGTCTTTTATTTCTTATGCAAATATATCACACAGAAACACAGTAAATCTGAAGGACTACAAAGCATTTTAAACCATCATAAACTCAACCTGACATGGAAGGCCACCTTGTCCCCTCCCACACCACTCCCTCCCTCAGGCCACCATAAGTCTTTGGGCTGCAGCACAATTACTTGGATTAATCATGTATCAACCTGTGATCCAGTTTAAACATGCACAGATTTTTGCTGGGCTAGGCTTAACCCAGATCATAATTACATCAGATCAAAGCTGGAGTAAAACTGCTGTGGTAAAGTGAAAGTCATCTGATGACATAAAATCCAGATGTCCTTCGGTCTCCCAGCCATTACCATCTAAAAAGCAGCACAGATATCTTGGCAAGAGAGTGAATAGGTCTTGCAGCCCTGCCTTCTCAGGTTACCACATCTAGTAGAGTTCCAAGCTAATTAAGCTAATATTCTTCTAAATACAGGCATCTTTTTCCCCGTTTTTGGGGATATTGGTTATTAATGTGGACCTTTGCTGTGTAAGGCAACTATTTGTAGTGGGTTCAAAAGACAAGCACTAAGTTCTGAACACTGTTAGAGCACTGTTTGCTTTTATGCAAAATAAGGGGAAGATCTGTTTGTTTTCCAAATTGCTTTCTTAAATTTACATTGACTTCTTTAAGTTATGATATCAACTTCAGGATCCACATTTGTAAGTGCAGAGTGGGGAAATCAGGCTTACTACAGCAAGAAAATGCTTATTGTTTCATTAGCCTCGATCCAGGAAACCAACATACAGCAGCAAGGCCAAAACTGCCAACTCATATTCCAGAATAGTGAATGGTAAGTCATCAGATATGGGAATGGTGAGAGTGGAAAGAGAAAAGAATGGAATTGTTTACTCCCTTATGGCTTTAATTGAATAACACACACTCGGAAAAAAAGAAAAAAATGGAATCTAGTTATAGCAAGAAAAGAAAAAAAATCTTGGCTTATGTCTGCAGCAGCCCTAGGTTTTGGACAGAAGCAATGTTATAATGTATAATTATATAACTTGCTTGAACAGTTGCTTTCCATATGGGAAGTAACAGATTTGCCCAGCTGCATTTTGGCAAAGCCTGAATCTACCATTATTGAAATTTGAAAGTCTTACAAAGGTATCTACACGTTTTGCTGATGGTCTTCGACAATACTTCTCTTCCTAAGAATTATACATGGGAAAGGTACCTTTGAAAGCGTCATTTAAACGTTTTGATTTTGGATAATCCTCTAAATACACAGATTTAGTTCAGTGCCTTTGTGATCTTCATCTCAGGTTATTTTGTGTCTTCCATATCAGTCAGGAACTGAAGCAGGGAAGAGCAACTCAGTCTTCAGTAGCCTCAAAGCAGCAGCCAGCATTTGCAGCTTATTTCAGTAGCTTAGCTCTAACCCTGAGGTTGATTACACTCCTTAAAATTCTGCCAAATACCAGACTTTCAATATCTATGAACCTGAACTAACCGTGGCCACGACTATTTCTTGTAAAGAGTCCTCATCCAATAGTTCGGACACTAATTGATCTCACCAGGTTCTCAGCCACTCATTCTAATGTCAAGAACTGGGAGATTTTCAAAATAACACAAAGGAAAGTAATAGACACAGATGTTTGGCATGTATACGCAGGATATAAGTTGCTGAGTGTGAAACTCAGCAGAGAAGCCACAAAAACTGTCACAGTTTCAGAAGACTGATGCCAAAGTGACCTAGTTACCAGAATATCTGAGTTCTCAAGTGTGAGAATATATGTGAAAATACATATCAGTTGGAACTTCCCTCACAGCCAGCCTTTCAAATACTGGACAGGACATTACTCCTCCAAAAAAGTATTTTACAGGCTTATTCCACCTAGTGTTGGAGAAAAAAAACAAAGGAGTCCAACTTCAAAAAAGAAAATGCAGTGTGAATTAAGAGAGCACCAAGAAGTGGTTCCACAAATGCCACTGCAGTCTCCTGGGGAGTGCAGCAGCCTCGTAGCCCGTAACATTTTCAGTATCCCAAAGGGAAATTACCTCAGATTTCCTGCGTTCTCGTTTGTCTGACACATGTTTTTGTTACACTTTATATCTTTAAGTATTTTATATTCCATGAAATCACTCCAAAAAGCAATTTACCACATTATATTACTTTCTGCTATCTTTATGTATCATCAACATTTTGAGAACTAAAACTACTGTGGTTTGGAGAATCCGTGGAAGGCATCTGGCACAATTAGCAGAGCTAAAGAAGAGAGCACATTTGTTGCCAGATGGTCCTCTGTATTTTGCACGAAACAGTCGTTGAATAATAGACAGGAACAGACCTGAGACATGGAAAAGAACTGAAGCATGTGGGTGAGAAGTTTGAATCCTCACAGGCAGACAAAGGAACTGCAGAAGTCTCCATACATCCTGGCCAGGTGCCACAAACCAGAAAGGTACCAAGTTTCACCCCTGAAGGCAGCAGTCATGAGTGAAGGTCTCAAGTGGGTGGGAAACCTCCTTGAACCATATGACTGCTCAAATATAGCACTCACTCTGTCTTTATCTTTTCCCCATGCCAGCGGTGGGCAGCTGTGCTCAGCACAGTAGTTGGTTTGGATCCCAGAGTCTTGCTCGGTGCTTTGGACACCGGTTTGGATACCAGCTACCAGGTTGGCTCTGATCTTTAATTTGGAGCTGAGTTTTGAATCCAAGCCTTGACCATGACTCCTGGCCGCTGGTGAATACTAGGGAGGAGAGGATATTTGAGATGGAGGCGCGATTTCTCCCAAATGGTAAATAGAGTGAATCATCCTGTGCAATAACAACCTTCCCCACAGTGTGTATGGCTCGGCCGTGACAATAAAGAGAAGCAGCTCAGGACACGGACTCTTCTATGAGGAAGAAACAGAAAGTGAGGGAATGGACTACAATTCATGCCTTAAGGAGCACCATTAAAGCAGCTAAACAGCTGAACACATTGTGTTATTGAGACACAAAATACTTCCTCTTCAGGAGTCCTGCTGTACAATCATTTTCTGAAGTGCAGAATTTTGCTGACTTTACATTCCAGCAAGTGGTCTGGAGTAGCTTACAAATGTTGCCATATTTATGCAGAGGGAATAACTTCAAACTGCCAGCCCTCCACAGGCCATGAAAAGAAACCTTCCCCTCAACCCCACAGTTCCTACTCTGTTTTGTGAACTTGAGGCACTGACAATGTATTTTAACCAGTTCTTCAACAACTGCTATTCTAACTTTCTGCCACTGTCAAAAATTGTGATCCTCTGTATTTTCAAACCAATTTAAAGAAAAGTTTCTGTAATTTGGCTGTGTCCATTTGATACATATGAAGACAGAGAGGCACACACTCCTAATCAGAAGCTTTGAAAGAAAATAAAGCAAGATGATAGAATATGCAAACCACCCTCTGGCCAAGGATGGGTTAATGGAGTGCTCCGGGCTCTGCCCCTCTGCGCTAGTAATAGGAGTCAGGCTTGTAGGGAAGGATTTCTTGGTGACTGGCCAGGAAGAGAGCCTATAATCTGCAAAAGATGGGATCTGGGGGTGAGTCAGGAACTGCCTGAGAGCCTTCTGCCTGTCAGAGCCTCGCGAAGAGCAGCTGAATGTGCGTGCAGCAACCGCGGGCTCTCAGCGAGCCCGTCTTTGTTTGTTAGGGAGGCGGGGCTGTGCTGGAAGCCAGGAACAGCCACACGAAACGTGTAATGCCCTGCAGCCCTGCGACTTCTGGGGTTGGGATTGTGGCGATTCTTGTTACAATTGCTTCTTAAGCGACGCTGGTCAAAGGCACATGAAATGGGGACATTTTTGTATTGTTTGGTTAACTCCAAATAATTGGCTGCCTTCGCTGAAATGAGCAAGCGGCACTGGAACCGCAAAACGGTGGAAAAGAGTCAGAAGTTTTGTGTTTGGGGAGTCTGGTAAGGTGTAACTCACAGAAGGAAAGCACTGTTAGCAGAACCTCTACAGAAGGGTCCGTAGCACATCTGAAAACAGATGAAAGAATCTGGCTGAGTGAGAAAGGCTGCAAAATGTTCATTATCACAGCAACCTTTCCACTAGGAGAAACGGCGATCAGTGTTCAGCAGTTCACCAGCTCAGTCAAAAATCACTCCTCTTGACACAGAGGTAGAAAACCCCCAGGATGAACATTTTGTGTGTTCATTTCAGATCCCTCAATTAACACACTACTTCTATACAAATCATAAGGGCCAAATACACACAGGGGCAAATACCAAACACCATTCTCTGTCAAGTCAGGCTGCTTTGAGTGAAGTAATCATGTGTGCTTACTGGTAGATGTCTTTAAACAAAAAAAACAACAACAACAACAAACCCAAACTGTTGTTTCTGTGTGTTTTACTTGGTAGAATTATCAGACTGACAGTGTCAAGAAAAATACGTAAACTGGAAAATTCATTTGTTTTCAAATCCAAAAACTAACTGTCAGGAGAGATCTGTGGTGCATCTTACTATTTTACACATTTTACAAATGCATTCCAAAACCAGTGATATCATCTTTGTGCATAATTAATACCAAGACTGTATAAGTGATAAGATAGAAAATATATACATGTTTGTAATTTTTTCTATAAGAAATAAATCAGCATTTTTCTTCTGAAGATTTTATTCTCTTTTGCAGTCCTTAGTGATAAAAAATTTAATATGGAGCACTCGAAGAGCCAGAGTGCCCTCTCGTGGTCCTGTATCATCCCTGTTACTTCATTTTAGGAACAAAACAAAACAAAAATTTAAAAAAAAAAAAAAAGAAAGGCTGGGCTGTGACTATTCTACACAGAAATCTTATAGCCATCAAGCCAACATTCCTAAATGCTCTCTTAACAAAGATATTTTAAGAGCTAGACAATTAAGTATGCAGATCGAGACTGCCAAATGTCAGCCATGTAAAATGAAGTCCAGAAAATAAAGCTTGTGCTTTATCTCCACCAACTCCAGACATCACAACAAACTGAAAGGCAAACCACAGCTTAGATAAAGTTCTCAGTGGCTAACTCGGTTTGATAACATAAACACCACATTGGCCTGACACAGAAACGAGAAGAAGTAAGGAAAGAAGTAAGGAAAGTGAAGAGAGACTTGCCAAATTAATTCTGCTGTAGCCAAGACAGAGGACTAATTCCTTCCAGGAGCTCCTGCTCCTGGAGTGGTACCTGCTAGGGGGCTGTGTTGTGCACAGACCTTCGGTCATTGTCACAGATTTTGGGCTCCTATCACTGTCATCTCAGCTGCACTACAGCTAATACGGACTGGGATGAGTCAGTTTCCAGGGGATTTTTGCCCTGTGTTGCAAGGAGAAGGAAATGATTAAGTCCTTCAATTTGTCCACCCCTCATCTGTTTTGTAGTTCTTCACGGGCTAACTCTGTTTTTCACTCAGGAATGGCAGCTTCCCCTACAGCAGCAAATGGACAATTCCAAACTGAAAATGAGAGACAATTCCCCAGTTCAGAGGAAGAACATCCTGCAAGCAGTCAAAAGCAGATGGATATTTTAATGCCTGGCTCCAGCAAGCTGCCAGTCATGGCATGACTGCCAGTCATGGCTGGACCAACATCTGCATTGTAAGTGGTGCCACTGTGGGCAGAACACTGAAATATTCTGATAAAGGATAAGAGCTGAGCTGCAGGCACGTGCTGCTAGGACACCACTGGCACGCTGCTGGTATAAGAAGGAAATCTAAACCTGCAGAACTAATTCAAGGACAAATAGATATCACCAACATCAAAGGCAACTAATTCAACGTCTGCTCCCAAGAACAGCACAGGAGAAACGCTCACTAGGAATACTTCAAATCGCTTTCCATGGCATCTCAAACATTTCATACTCAAGGTCCAACAAACACTCCATTTAATTTTTTCTAATGTGTCCAAAAGTAACAAAACTAACACTCATTCTTCAGTGACACTAAGAAACTAGCTGTAAAGTAAAGCAGAACTGGAATTAAGAATACATATTTTCTAAATATCAGATCTCTCAGTTCCAATGCAGTTTTACCCTTGAACTATAAAACAATGATTTCATATACTACTGCCAAAGTTACCCAAAGAGAGCAAAAATACCCTTTCTGGGCAATCTGTGTGCAAATGGAACAGCTTATTAAGGCTTACTTAATTGAGAACAAGTAAACAAGGGCCTTAGTCACATTGAACCAATTTCTTGAGGCAAACTTCATGGTCTGAGTTTCCAGAAACGCACTGGAAAATTAGCAAAAGGGAATGTCTTTCACTGCTTTGTTTTAAGCCACAGAAAACAATGTCAGGCCACACCCACAAAAAGGTCCATTTGACTCCCTCTGGCTGTAAGAATTAACACAGCTTTCAGAAATTAAAAAAAAAAAAAAAAGAAAAGAAAAAGCAACAGGTAAAAAAATCTCTGCTTAGCACATATTCCAAATCATTATGTGTGACAGAGAGACATCAATTCCATTTTGGGTCCTGAAAGCCTCATGGTGGTTTTTACATTCTTTGTTGTTGTTGCTGATTATCAGCATCATAATTATCCAAAATTTCCTGTTCCTCAGCTGAAAATCATCACCTTAATGGTGATTGATTAGCACAGGTTTGCCAATTAACCCGTCTCCATTTGCCAATGTCAGCTGAAGCAAAAACATGTATTACTAACACAAATGGACAAGAAGAAGTGTGTGGGTCCTCTCTGAAAAGTGGTTTCATAAAATAAATAAACAAATACATATTATTTCTTGCTTAGTACAAACTGCTTTCTGTTGCTGAACTTGGGTCTGCTCACACTACCAATGTCAACACCTTTACTGCTAGAACAGATGCTATGATCTAGAAATCAGATGGGGTGAAGTACAGACAAAGTAACATTATGTCAGTTCTTGCTAATTTCAAGATATTCATTTTGGATTGTTAGGTCAATGTAGCATTAGGTATTGTATTCATAACTGTTACTTATGATGCCTCAAGGAAAGACTTTTCTGATAGTACCACAATGCCAAGTTTAGCACGCTGCATCTAATTAGGCAAGCTGTGGAAAAGAGTATTTAAAAATTAAAGGAATCATCCTTTTCCCTTCAACTCAGCTTTACTCTAAAAATGCTGCTTGCCAGGGAAGGGAAACCTCTCTTTAAATCTGAGGAATCACTACAGAAAGTAGCAAGAGGTTGTCCTGGTAGTTTATTGTAACACAAAGAGGTGTAAAACACCTTTACCTGTGACATGAATGCCCTTGAGGTCACCTAGAACTTTCACTGTACCACTGTACTGTTTCAAATGTGTGGCTGCATATACAGAGAAATGTAGAAGAATGAAAGGAAACAGGTCCACCGTTGGAAGAGTCTTGTGTCATGACAGAAAGCTATTAGCAGAAAATATTTTTCCTGTAATTGCTAATGCTTACTCAAAAAAATCTTATTTTTCAGCGGTTCCACTGAAATCGTTGCTGTTAGTGAGCAGAGCAAATGGAACATTTTAATTATCATAATGTAAAAACCACAGTCATCTGAAGTAGCCTCTGGGTTAATTTTCTTATCAGTGAAAAATAGCGGACATTGATGAGATTAATTCAGTTAAGAGGGCTACATGGATAAGTGGAGCTTTAAGTCTACTCTAGCTGGCAATAAAAGATCATTTCCTGGGTAAACAAGGATGTAATTTTGCAGTTCGCTCCTTTTTTTCTGCCCACACACCTCCCTTTTTCCCATGGGTGAGCATTCTTAAAATTTCAATCTAGAACAACCACATGAAAGCGACTGAGTAAGACATTCTCTAGGACACAGAAGAATTTAGAAACGTATCTGCTCTAGGAGGTAATGCTTAATCTACCAGTAAATCCAACACATACACGTAAATCAAACCCAAATAACTCCTGTGTTTGGGGGTTAGGCACATGGACATTCATTAGCACAAAGCAGTGTCAGAAAACTCAGCAGCCGTGAAGTCTCCTTTCCTTGCAGAGATTCTGCTTCTAATCACAAAGGTGAACTTAGCTGGCAAAACAACCTCACCAGTCTTTACCTACTGCAGGCAAGAGCTCAGGTAGAAAATACCAACCCTTGTTTTGTACATTTGAAGGACAGTAAGGCTCCTTTTCAGTTCACAATTTCTGTTCACGATTACTGAACTATCGGAAAAATGCTCTGGTCAGCTATGATTTGCAGAAGTTGCTTCAAGAATTACTTCATCTTGTGGGATCTTCCAGTTTGACTGGTTCACTGAATTTTCAAACTTGATGCATTTCTGGGCAATAGAGACGTTCCGTTCAAATTTATAGAGCTGAACATCCTGTTGTGGCAATGCAACACAGGAAATTCATCCCAGTAGTTTCCCAGACCTTTAGATTCATGGAACAGCACCTTTAGAGAAATCAGCTCTTTTTGAATGCACTGAAGAAGAACAAGGATGCCCAGATATGCAGATTGTGGGGAGAGGGGGGATGACCCCTCCTACATAAGTGAAACTCGAGCCAACAGCCTTAAAAAGTTTTCTGTCCTTTCATTGTTGGGTCCAAAATAATCTGAGTTCTCTTCTAAAACAAAGTCTAATCCTTTTATGTCGAGTTCTAAGTGCGTTTTAAAGTCTATATTTCCACCAACAGGTGGAGCATCAGTTCTGAAGTCCTTATCTGTTTGTGATCTAAAACAACCTAAATATTTACTAAACAGTAAAATAAAGTGTATTTCACATCCCCGCTGCTGTGAAAGCAAGAAAAGCTACGCACAGTAAAAAGGACCAACTACTGAGCCAAGACAGGAAGAGTAAATAGGGACGTGTGCCAAATAGAAATATAGTGTGTCAGTATCATCATGAAAATATGGGCTGTTCTTAGTCTGAGCTGTATTAAAAGACTTTTTCCTTTTTTTAAGTGATTTTCTGGTTCAAAAGTTTCTACAAGCCAGTAAGGGCAACTTCTAAAAATGGCTAAAGTATCATGAAGTTTGATTACAGAAAAGGTAAACAAGACAGACATGTTTCAGAAGTTTACACATATGGATCACACTTAGAAGAAGAATTTGTTTTTTCTCAAGAACACCACTATAATTTCTAAATTTTGGACAAATTGTTAAATTTGGGGGCTGAATTCTACTTCTGGATAAGTGCAACTTCCATTAACTTCTTAAAATAACCATTCCCCAAAAGTAACTGAAAATAACATTCCCAAGGAACTTCATATTCATCAGGCTGTTATTTTGGGTCTACTTAAAAACAAATTTTCTGTCTGCTGAAGTATCAAATTAAGATTTCCATACTAGAATACATTAAGCTTTCACATACAAATAAGCGGAAACCATTTGCTTGCTGAGGTTTTGGCTTTACTTCTGTTTATAAACCATGTAAAGCAACAACCCTCTAGGCAACATTTGAGGGAAAAGAATGAATAATTACTCCGTGCAGTATTGCATAGGTAAAAATATTATCAGACCATTTACAGTGCCCAGAGGAGCAAAATACTGGAGTTTTTCCTTGGTGAAAACCAAGATGTGTAGGCAGTGCAGTTCACAGCAAAAAGAGTTTTGTTGGGCAGGGAGCAGAAGAAGGGGGTGCAAGGAGAAAGGAGAATTTTGGCAAGTATGGGAACTCAGGCAGCAGCTCAAAGGAGAGGGCCATACCCTCAGTTTAAATAAATCAGCGTAGACTCATTGATACTCAGTTGATGTCAGACTGAGAATTTAGGAGGCGCGCACAGGCTGTGTTCTGGTAACCCAACTCATAAATCATTTACCTTCTTCAATAAATTTCAGCCTCAATAATGGCTAAATAAAATCTCTAATCCCATATTACAACTGCCGATTCCTACGGTTTCTCTAGTAAAATCATAGGACCTTTATTCATTCAAATATTTCTTAATCTTACCAACTATCCCTATTTTCTTCAACGCGAACATATTCATGAGTGAGAACTGAAGGATCAGAACAGGGTGCTTTTTCACCCTGGAAATCTGTTTACATTAACTTTTCCTAAATCCCTCTGGGCCATCTGCCCTTTCCTCCTCTAAAGAATCCTTCATCTGTTTTCTGAATAGGGTCAGAAGAATTGACTGAGCTGCTGATACGTCCACACAGAAACAAACAGCCCAGACCCTGTATAATCCATCTCTGTATAATCACAGAAGCATTTATATATAATAATACATATATGTAAATATATAAATTATTATAGAACATATTATAGAGTCATAGAATCATAGAATGGTTTGAGTTGGAAGGGACCTTAAAGATCATCTTGTTCCAAGCCCTTTGCCATGGGCAGGGACACCTTCCACTAGGCCAGGCTGCTCAAAACTCCATTTAACCTGGCCTTGAACCCTGCCAGGGATGGAGCATCCACAGCTCCTTTTGGCAGCCTGTGTTGGGGCCTCACCACCCTCATAGTAAAGAATTTCTTCTTAATATCCTATCTAAACCTACTGTCTTTCAGTTTGAAGCCATTCCCCCTTGTCCTGTCACTAAACACTTTTATATGTCTTATTATTTCTAAGAGGTTTCTAAATTTTATATATTTTTAACAGCTTTCATACACAACAAAAAAGTAAAAAGTCTCCTTTAACTGCAAGAGATTTTAAGGAGTGATAACACTCTTCCTGCAGAGGACTGTGGTATCTTCTTATGATATTTTTTTTATTATACAGATTTTATTATACACTTACCTACTCTGTGGAAAACAGGAAAAAAAAAAAAAGAAACTCTTTTTGCCTGGTATTGCCATATGATGGTAGAGTCATGACAGGGCTGGGTAGCTCACAGTCTAAATAAGAATTTGGTTGGTACTAAGGTCACTGAAATATCATTTTTAAAAGCACTTTGGGAGGTCAAAAAACACTCAAAGTAAGAGGGAGTATGAGGATACAGGCAGGGTACAACTTATCACATCATTTGTGTCAAAAGCAGATGAATGGAATGTTTACAAAGTAAATTGAACAACAGGAATATATTACCAAATCTCCGTATAAGGAGTAAAAGCAAAAGTCAAATCCTTTGATGATCTTCTGTGTGGCTTAAAGGATGGGGATATTTTAACAGTCCATTTTCTTCAACCAAATTCAATCATTTTGAAAAATGGCATCCGTGAGAGTTTCTTTTCAAGTCTTGGGATTTAAAAAACCCACCTTGAAAAAAATCCAAATACAGCATAAGCATTTTTGCAGTCAGTGACATGAGAGCAAAGGTTTTCCTGAATATGCTATTGTTGAGGTCTATGGTCTTAGCTAACAGATGCCAGAAAAAACAGAATTTAATAAATGACCCGAGACGACAAAGTTAAATTTAAGTGAGGAAATGAATTGGCAAAACCTTTTACTGACATATGAATCTGAACATAATGTAATTTAATTTTACTTTGTTAATTAGCCCAATGTATTTAACTTGCTATTTTATAAGCCTTTTATACATTCTGTATTTCTGAAACGTTTTTTTAAAACATATTTGAAATTAATTTATCTTGATAATAAGCCTATTTCAATCCCAGTGATATAATACTCATTAAGTTCCAAGAGGAAAATGAATGCAAAATAAAATCTGATGCATGATATGAGGGAAAAAAGGGGAAGGAATTTCTGAAGGTCAGATTTATGAAAGCTTGAGAGGAGATTAAAGTCATCTTCTGATGGTTCTTTAACAGAACCCTCTACAAATATTTAATTACTAATACTTTTACCATGCTGAGAGAAGGCTGCACACAGATTACTGTGGAAAATTGTTATTTAAAACAGGAGATTTGAAATCAAAGAGAAATCCAGCTATTCCCACCAGGGTTGTCGTGTTTGAAATTCTAGACACCGTCTTCAGTGCTACACAGGCAGACCCACTTTAATTCTCCTGAAGTTCAACAGATAAGAAGGGCTACAGTACAAATTAATGTTAATTCAATTAATTACAATGTTAATGTGTAATAAATATATGAATTCTATACCAATTTTCACTATGTTACCTAAAGCAAAATGACCAGACTGGATAAATTAGAGTTCTAGTTCCAATGGGCAAATTGAATTTAAAAGCATGTTCACAAATGTATCTAGCAGTTAGGCATTATTTTGCTGAATAATCCTCAGAATTTTGCTGACAGAGAGATGTAATCACATACAGTAGATACTTTTGTCTCTTGGTTTGTAGCTTCATTTTATCAGTTATGTTCATTGGCAATGTCCAGTTTCCAAAGCCACTTTCTCTGCCTTTTGAGCTGAATACTGAAAATAATCCCTCATCAAGATCTCCATCACGAGTGCTGGAGACAAATTCCTCTCGCAGACCCTTGACCAAAGCAGAGTTTTTATAGGTGTGCTGTAATGTAATTTTGTCTAACTTTTAATTTTCTGATTGGCATTCTGTGGCTCACATTACCAGGAAAGAGAGGCTGTGACATAGCAGCAGTCTCCTGAGTGTTGCAGAAGTTGCAAATGGTTACTGGAGTAGAGTTATGGCTTGTGCCACGTGCTCTGCTGCCTGATTAGAAACTGTTTGATTGCTGGATTCATGGGCTCTTTGGGATATTTGTTTCATGGCAAACATTTCACCGGCTTCTAGTTCACCAAAAAATAAAATTGTGACTGTCTCTGTTGACAAACAATTTTGTGTAACACAAAAGGAACAAGAACCTTTCAGAAGTATTTCCTCAATTTTTTTCTTTAAACTGATATGAAATATTGTGATATAAGAAAGCTACCGGAGTAAACAAAAGTATGGAGATTCAAAGCTTTTGATTCAATTCATTACCTCCTGAAGATGACTGCCTTCCACATAGCCAGCATTAGAGGCAAAATATTATTTTTTTAAAGTCAAGAGGATGTCATTATTGTATTCAGTCATTTCTTTGTGTTTCCTATTCATCTTGTGCCAGTCAAGTGGTCCAAAGTGCAGAAGGAGTCAGAAACTTCTGGGAAGGGACTTGTCTGGTAGATGAGAATCTTAAAGAGTTCCTACCCCTAATTCCACAACAGTTAAAACACATATTAAAAGAGGAACAGGGACTGTTTGACATTGGAAAAAATTGCAACTGGAGCGCAAGCGTACAAAAGGATTTGTTGCAATTGACAGCAACCATTTAAGTCATGTTGAAAAGAGGTGGGAAGGCAAGGATAATTATACAGAAATAAAAGGAGAGTACGCTGCTTTCCAGTGTCAGCTTAAATTATTATTCAAAAGCAATCCATTGCTACAGCAATTCCCTGATGGTTCACACAGCCTGGGATTTCTTTACTTCTTTCTGTAAGTAGAACACACTGATAAGCAAAAAGCAGCAGCCTACACTGACATTTCCACTTCAGCACGTTATCTATTTTTCTAGAGAAATGTAACTTATTTTCTATTTCCCTGTAGAAATACTTACAGGAGTATTATGTAAAGTAAATAGTCATCCTTGCCTCTCATGCAATAGCAGTTTTAGGTTTCCTGTTCTTTCTCTTTTTTTGGTGAATTTTTAAATGAATATATATATGGATGAAAAACAACCAGAAAAATCACAGCTAATAGTAAGGTCAGAAGACACTTTGAACTGTTATATGCAAAACAAGCACAAATCTATTAAAATGTGTTTCTGCAATAATAAAATCAAAAATTCTTTAAGCCCTCCCCGTATTATATTTAGGGTATGAACTGCATCTACATCAAGAGGTATATCTTGAAGGAGTCTCAGTACAGACCAAAAAAGTCCCAAAATTTTTCATATCCTAATCCTTAAAAATATATGCAAACTACTCAAATATAAACAGCTAAAGATAAGTAATTATATAATTTGCAGGTAAAAGAGCAAGTAGTGAAAGTAACCCGAATGTTATTAGCATTAGCCTCCTAGAGCTAAATTCTTCCTACCTATGTAAACTCCATAGTAATTCCAGGTTATCCTTCCTTTACATTGCTCTGTATTAAGGGACAAATGGGTTTCTAATCCGTGATCTCATCAACCTGCAAGTGCACGGGATGTTAATCCAGTGAATTCAGCCATCATTGATACAGAACAACAAAGTCTCGGGTTCACCAACACACTTCAGTAAATCAATTGTTTTAATGAACTCCTTGATTGAGTCATTCCTGTAAGAGCTACATTCCACACAATAACAGTGTCTCAAGGCAAACAGGTATTTGTGCTTCTCTGTTCCATGGTGACCTACTTTTAAAAGTTTTTCCTTCATCTGACTGACTCAAAACCAATTATAAAGATTTTTTTTTTTCCCCAGAAAAATGCTCCTTTGTGGCAGTATTTTTGCAGTTATCCTGGATAATGCTGCTGAAGAAGGTGAAGTCTGCAGCCCTGTTCCTCACGTTATGTGCATCAGAGCCCTAGGAAAACAGAGCTGATGCTATGGATACCACAATATGAAGGAGCTATTTCTTAGGGGACAACAATTACTACAATGGGGGATAGTACCAAGAGCTGATTTCCCCTTCTACCTCCTCTCTTCAATTAGCAGAAGCAAAAGTGGCTCTCTGGCCTTCCCTCAATCTCACAGGCACACAAAACTCTGCAGAGTAGGAGGAATGAAGCATAGTGCAGAAAAGGGAGTTCTTCTGGTGATTAAAACAGACAAAAAGAGCATGGATGCAGGGGCCAGGGAAGGCTACATAATTTCACAAGGGCAAGAGAGAGGAAAAAGCAATTACACAACCTTCTCAACCCCTTAAAACACCTCTGGTTTCTTACCCATGCAAATTCTTTACTAGTTACCCCTCTCTGTCTCTCTCTCTCTGACTCTCAACCCTTTTCTCTCTCCTTCTCAATTTCCCTGTTTTCTTCAGCACTCTTCTCATTTGCACTCTCTTTATCTGCTCCGGTTTTCATTGATGGTATCCAACTGCTTTTCACCCAACAGCTTCTCACCACCTCTGCCAGAATCACATCTCCACAAATCTGAACTTTCCTTGCACTGTTGAGAAGCTCTAACTCAGTATTACCTTCACTGTTGAGGATCTTTGATCCAGTCTTCAGTCTCCCAAATTTGGAAATGTTTATCTGGTCTCCAGTTCTTCAAGGTCTAGAGCAGAATCACTCTGCTCTGTACAAAAGCATTTCTGCCCAAATAGAAGTCTAAAGCCAGGCATTAGGATAGAAATTCACCCTAACTCAAAGCAGGTGATGTTATAGATACCAGCTGGCTCTGTAAGTCCTGCGTTCCTTTCTTCATCCCGTGTTTTTTAAATTTGTCTTTGACCCTTCTGAATTTCTTTCTCACATGGGCACATATTCAGTCAAACAACTTAGTGTTTTACTTGGTTAATTAAGCAGAGATTTAAATTTAAACAAAATGCAGAAAGTTGACACAGCATCTCTTTTTACTAAGTTTCAGACCACATGTGAAATTATGCACCTTCCCCTCTCCTCCCACAATACTGAAGAAGAAACTTAAATTGCATTATTGTTTTCATAAATGGGTATGTAGACATTTAGGCATTGATCAAACCTAGTGCTGTTCAACAGATGTTACGAAGAATGAAAGCCAAAACACTGAAACTGTTGCATTCCTAATGAGCAAACTGTTCCCTTTTTTATTGTCTTAGTTGTGATGCATTGCTGGAATCAGACAGTGGTGATACATGGAATGATACAGAGATCTGTGCCATGGTCAAACACTGTGCAGGTGTGCCTCGTTAACGTCAGATACGGAAGGATGGCTCCTCTGAGACTGGAGATTTATAGAGGCAAATGCTTTACATACGCTGTGCTGGAACAAGCTAGATGCCACACGTCTAGGCCAAAGCAAAGCCAAAGTTCACAGCTAGACTCTACAGCACAGCTAGCAATCAACCATCTGAAAATGGAAAGCAGAACTTCTGCTTGCAAAGTACCACGGGACATAAACTCACATTTACTTCCAAGTTCCACTGCAGCTTGAGTCAGAATTTTTTTTTTATTTTTCTTTTTTTCAAGTTTCTCGCAGGAAAGGGTAAAAATATTATTGCAAGAAGAAAAATTCCAGTTGTTTTTTTTCTCAGAGGAGAACATACCATGCAGTCCTGGGACTGATTTGATCACCAGTTCTTTGGAAGAGGGCAATGGAAGCTTTGGCCTGCTGCCGGTGCTAACTGGTGTAGCCTGCAATTCCACATCATGTGGCACAATCACAGCCCCATGGCTTCCTTGGACACAGGGTCCTGGTGTACAGGTACTTACCTGTGAGCCTTTCCATTAAAATTGCAAAAATAACATCAGAACAGATCGGGCTTTTAAACTCAGGTGTTTTGACTGTTCTTCCCACTATGGACTAGAATTTGCTGCTTTTATTCCTGAATTTTCCCATGTGTCCCAAGTAGGGTGACTCTTATAAAAAGTGAATAGATCTGGCAGTGTTTTAATAAAATTAGTTCAAAAGCCACAGACTAGCTCAACATCTATTACACAATAGAGCTTTGATTTTAAAATTCTTTCACCTTTTCAAATTAAAAAATCTCTAGCCTATTTCAGTCTTAAAACCCCCCAAAACTGTTTCATTTAGTGCAGGTAATTTGACTGGACTTTTGGACTTCAAAATATTCCTGACTCATTTTTACTTCCAAATTTTCTGCTTCACATCAAACTTTTTCTTTTCTTTTTGAACTGACAGGCAAAGTGCCACCGAACTAAAGGTTTCAGCACATCAGTAAGAACTTCCATGGGCTGTCAGTACACGAAAATAGCAGCAGACACCTACATATTCTCCCCAGAAGCAAGTGGGACACAGAAAAAAGGGAATGTGAGAACATTAGTTGTACCTCTTAGTGTGCCACTGAGTGCCAAGGAGCCTGTGCAAAGGTGGTGGTGTTCATCTGGAGGTACTGCTTGTCTGGTAGGAGAGGGAATCCAGGATCCTTTAGTACTTCTGTGCAATACTCCCCTTTCCCCATCATAGGATATGACTTTTGACATCATCTGTTGGTATGAACTGAATTATTATGGCTTATATTTTAATGCAAACATCTGTAAGTACTCCTGTAAATATTAGAAATTTCACCGCACACATGTTCTAAGGTCTGACCTCTTCAAGGGGGGAGAAAGGGAGGTTAGATTCCAAATATAGATGTGTTTATCTTATAACTTCTTAATAGGAAAAGCTGCAGTTGTCAAGAATATGCAGTTTTTCACTTGAATGCATATGCATGCATTATGGCTATTTCCAGGTTCACAGCAATGTGAATCACATCTCCAGGTTCAGGAGGGGACTGCAAGACTGAAATGTTATGGGTAATACAGAAAGACTTTTCCACCTAAAAAGCAAAGTCCAGCAATTTTGCTGAATTGTCTCTACATGCATGACAGAAGTCAGGCTTGTGCAAAGTCAAACAATTTAGGAAAGACGCCAGAGATTCATAGAAATTTTAACTCACAGCTTGAGAAAAGAATTCCTATGACAGTGTTCCCAGTCTGCTGGCTGTGTGACTTCAGAGCTGTGACAGGTTCAAAGGAATCTGAGATAGTGGATGTGATGCTCTAGGTCCACTTGAAATGGCAGATGTTCAGTAGGGGTTACAGATTGGTACATGGATCCTTGAAAGGTGCTGGAGTGGATGGATCTGTTTTGCCCATGGTTAGTCTACGCTGTGTTAATTTGGAAGGCTGAGCAGCTGAGAGAAAAGCTCCCTGTTCCCATTGTACTGGCTGCTGTTTTCTGGGCTGAGACAGGAGTGTCACCCCCTCAGGGCAGGTAAAATTGCTCAGCACTTCTAAAGAAAAGGTGCATTTTGTAGTTCAGTGCTCTTTTCATATTTGAGGAGAGAGCTTCACCACAGGAAAAATGGATCGCAAAGCCACCTTTAAATTCTGGGTGCACTGGAGTCCTGTCCCAAACCTTCCTCCTCTGCTTTGCTATGGTTTCGTGAGCTGCCAATACAGAAATAGAACCTTTGTACAAGAGTGCTGGCTCTGAGGCAACCTGAGAAATTAAAATGTTTCATTATTTTCTGTTCCCACCAAGACCAGCAATATTTCAGGAGTATTGCCATCAGCAAATCTTTGGCCTGTCAGAAAGCATGCAGCTTTGAAGTGAGAAGAAAAAAGAATTAGCTGGGTATGCCATTAAAGAAAGAAAACAATAGAGGGAAATTAATTCATCTGTCAACACCCTTCAGAACAAAGAATAGCAACCAGCATCCTGCAGAATAATGCAGGTCATCCTTGCTAGTACCAACATCCAGTCATGGATGCAGAAACCATGGGTTATCGAAACATTCAGTGATGTGCATCCATAAGTGAAATTAATCTGATAAATAAAATAGAGTGAGATTTTCAAAAGTGTTTATTTTATCTCAAGGCCAGATAACTCCAGTGGGCATTACACGCCTTGTGTTCAGGGCAAATTAGACAGACACCGAGACAGTTTTTCTGAAAGTGCCACAAATAGGGCTTAACTTGTAGCTCAATTACCGTCATGTAAACCAGACGCTCACTCAAGGCAGCTCACTGACATTAAATCAGACCAGATCTGATCCTCACAGCTTTGACTACTGCCAGCATACTGGGTTCATTGGATAATAGACTCCACACCAGACTTCAGAGGCTCTCTGATCCACCCCATTGCCAGGAGGCAGCATTAAACACACATAAACCATCTCTTATACATGTTTTTCTAACCTGTTCTTTAAAATGTCCAACTGGCTGTCTCTGAGACCTACTATATGTTTATCTGTCTTAGCTATAGAATACCAATAATTCAATATTTGATCTCATAAAAACACAGTCTCTGATTATTCCTACCTCAGCAGAGTGGGTTTTACACACCATGAGTGAATTGTACTTTTAAACACTTCAAAACTTTGCTGCAATTGATCAAGATACTTTAAAATTCTAATATTATCTGTTAATTCTAATATGAAGTTATTAAATCTAAGATTATTTTCTCCACAGGAACTTCAATAAAATATTCTATTCCATCACTCAATTTATTAATGAAACCATGAACAACAATTAACACAGGAGAGACTCCTGAAGAACTCCACTTGGTGTATTTTTCCATTTTGCTTGGAATCTTTGATGCATAGAATATTACTTTCCAGCAAAATCTGGATTCACATGGGAGTAATTTAATCTACACCAAATTGTATTCATTTGTTTAGCTGAATGTCATCTGAGACAACCTCAAAAGCTTTTTTAAGGTGCATGTGACATGCTGTTTCTAATCTACACAAGGAATCCTGACAGAGATGAAAATTAGATTGCTTTAATAGGATTTATCTTGAAAATTCCATGTTTGTTCTTTCTAGTCACTTAATTACCTGCTAGGAAACTGCAAATAGATCAGCTGATTATTTCTTTGCCTATTTTTCAGAGAGTTTTAACTTGGGATGACTCGTGTATAATTTTCTTTCAATAATTTCATTGTGAAGACAGGGAGGGTAGCCTCCCATGAATCTTACCTCTTCTTTATGAGTCCTCAAATACTTTAATATTTCATTTATATTGTATTGCTAAACCAATTTTATCTTCAGAAAGAAACCTTAAGGAACTAAGGTAGATCTACATGAATACTGAAAGACATGAACTGTCATTTCTTAGCATAAAAACATATCTGACAGTGCATATTGGAACTTTAATGAACCCCTTTAAAATGCTCACTTTTATCTCTCAGAAGATCTGACAAGACAGGATAGTTATTTTTATGATGAGGGTATATAGGGTTGCACATTTTTAATCTTTAGTGTTTTACACTGAAAGTGTCATGTATGTAATGGACCTGCCTAGTAATGTTTTCCTTGAGTATGTATTATACAATGACTGACAAGTCAAAAGAGGTAAAAAGGGTTTTGAATCTCCCTTGCAAGCCAGGCTGTAGCTATCAGCCAAGTAACACGGCCTCTTAAGAAAATGTGGAAAACAATATTGCAGGTGGACACCTTTCCACATCCCTGAAGTCGTACTCTATTTCTAAACCAAATTCCACATGAAAGCACTTTAGCTCAAACTGGTGGCCTATAGCCATTTGCCAGGTTTCTATGCAGGAGAAAACCCAGGCATCCTTACCCTGTGGAACACTTGCTACAGCAACGGTGAGTACCAGATTGCCTCCTGTTTCTCCAAGCCTTTCTGTATTTTGTACTACACAAAAAATTTGGCTAAAATTTAATGAAATGGCTTTTCTGTCCCTTAGCTTGTAGATCAAAATCTCGAACTGCAGGCATCTCAATTTCAATTAAACAAACAACATGACCACAAAAGTACTGCCAGCATTCTACACAAGATTATCTGTCACAGCCTTTTGTGGGAGCACAACAAAAGAGTGTGGCTATCCTCTCAGTGCAATAACTTCAATCAAGAAAGTAAATAAATTATATTTTAATTGCAAAACCCTGTGTATTTTATAACCTATTTTTGAATACAGGGTGGGGACATGGAAAATAAAGATGAGTGCTACAAACAAACTTAGCCTGTCTCAAAATGAGAGCATGGAAAGCCTGGCAAAATTGCACTTGCTTTTAGGTTTCACAACTAGGGAATAGCCATTCCACCAAAAAGCACTATCAAAGAGTTGAAATATAAACCATTAGAGCAGCAATTGCAAACTAAACTGAGGAGCAGATTTCAGCTATTGTATCACCCGAGTCCATCACAAGAAGGCATCATGAATATGTGACAGTGTTTTTCACATGGCAGTATCACAGGCATGACAGATTTGCAGCTGGCTCCCACACAAAGGAGAAGGCAACAGAAAACGGAGGTAAAAGGCAAGAGGAAGTATGTGGATAATACTGCCAAAGAGATTAAAGTGGTGGCTGAAAGAAGGAATAGTAAATCACTCTATCAGTTGAATAAAGTCACAGTAAGCCAGTTTACACTATCTGGAAATGTTGTCACTAATAAACAGAAAAAAAACTTTAACACAGAGGAAAAACTCAGAAAGTGTTACTCTTCAAAGATTAACTCAGCAGGCATCACAGGACACTTCACCAACGGGATTACATTCCCAGAGCCAAACATTAAACATGTCACATCACAAAGTGAGAATTAAAAGACCTAGAAACAGCTGAAGTTTGTGAAAGTTAAGAACATAGGGGAATGATATGAGACCAAGAAAAAACTTTGGTATAACAGCACTTGAACTTGAGATACCGGAAGTATTTCACATGAGTGTGACTTAGTGTAACAGTGACTGAGGTGAGCAAAGCTATGGACATAGTCATTTTAAGCACCTTTCTTCCTTTTTATTTCTTTTAGAGCTGAAGTAAAGCAAGAACAAGCTGCATCTCACGTGTTGGACAGATTTTTACCCTCAGTATAAACATCAAAGAGAGCATCAAATACTGTTTTTAGCACTCAGCACAAACTTCATAGATTTCCCCAGCACATGGAGATCTTCTATCACAAACCAGTACAGAACATCTTGAACTGTTATTATGTTCCAACAAAAATTATTGCCATCATTACAGTGGGGCTTGCATAGATCAACATAGGCTTGAAGGGATGGTTAATCATATAGACTTATATTAAATAATGATGTTATCATGTTTGGTATTGCCACTAACTTTAATATTAGAAATACAGAGATATGATATAGATTTTGAAGATCTAGACTTTGTTGATGGCATAGCTTTAATTGCTAGCTCAACAAAAGAGAAAAGACAAAAGCAGTCTCATATTACCCCCCAGAAATACTTTTCTGTTATGAGAAAAAAACAAACTCTTAAAAATCGAAGTAAACTGTAACTCAATCACTTCATTAAAAAGACAAAGTGACTAGAATAGGAATCAGTCAATTTCCATACACTGGCAGTAATGAAAAATCTGCAAGATTTTCAGAAGGAAATCATCAATAAATGGGCATGGTGGCAGGTGCATTTACCAACTTAACCAAGATTTTATCACTAAAAATCTCTAACTTCAAGACCGATCTGTGAATTTGTAACACACATTATTTCCATCATACCATGGATCTGAGAGTTAGACACTGACCAGAGGTACAGATATATACATCTTATCTTTAAACTTATCCATAAAGAAAATGGAACTATTCAGGACATGATAAAAGAGTGTCAATCAAACTGATCAAAATTACTTTTTCATAAATCTCCTGGTAAGAAATAGTGTATGGGAACTAGGACTCTCATCCTATTTTCATAGACTCATACAATGGTTTGGAAGGTTGAATCATAGAAAGGTTGGAAGGGACCTTAAAAACCACCTAATTCCAACCCCCTGCCATAGGCAAGGACACCTTACACTACATCAGAGCCCCAGCCAACCTGACCTTGAACACCCCCAGGCATGGAGCACCCACAATTTCTCTGGGCAACCTGTTCCAGTGCCTCACCACCCTCACAGCAAAAAATTTCCTCCTAATATCTAATCTAAACATACCCTCTTTCAATTTAAAATCCTCCCCCCTTGTCCTGTCACTCCAGGCTCTTGTACAAAATTCTGTCTCCATCTTTCTTGCAGCCTCCCTTCAGGTACTGGAAGGCCACAATTAGGTTACCCCAAAGCCTTCTCTTCTCCAGGCTGAACAATCCCAGTTCTCTCAGCCTTTCTTCATAGATGTGCTCTATCCCTCTGATCATCTCGACCTCCCTTTGGACTCGATCCAACAGTTTGTCTTCTGCTGGGACCCCAGAGCTGGAAGCAGCACTGCAGGTGGGCTCTCAGCAGAGCCAGGCAGAGGAGCAGAATCCCCCCCCCTTGACCTGCTCCTCACGGGGCTTTGGATGCAGCCCAAGACATGGTCAGAACATGGCCCAGAGCCACTTTAAGACACAGTGGTGAAGCCCTATTAAACCCCAACAAAACTTTGATAACACAGACAGAATTCAGACTTCAAATAATCTATAAAAGGTATAAACCAGGCATATTTAAAAAATATTTACTTGGATTACATCCTATTTATAGTTCTTGCAATGGAATCACTTGCTGAGAATTCAACATAATATGGAAGAAGTACAACATACTCGATCATTAGCTACAAAAGAACAGGAGTCCATCTGGAAACCATGTAACAGATATTAAAAGACTATTTTTAAACGGAACTTTAATTTAAAGTGTTTCTGAGAGTTGATCCTTAAAAAGTTTTCAGTTTATTTCAATTGGGCCAAGTCATCTTTATAGCATGTATGAAAATATGTAGAACTGCTTCAGGTTATTGATCAGACGTGCTGCCAAAGCCATGCTCTGTACTTGGGATTAAACTTTCCATTATAGTAGGAAGCTCTGCTAACAGAAAAATCCTCACCTCCAGCCCTTTTTTACAGATGCTTATTAGCCAGCAGTGCCAGCAAGAGCCACTGGAAGCATCCATGTGCCTGAAGAGTGGCATCCACTGTCATGTTGGATACCCTAGGGCATCCAGGAGTTATTGCCTGCCTAGGTCTGACAAATGGAAGAGCTGGGCTGGAAGAGCTGTCCTTCCTTATCAGCAGCTGGAAACCAGCTGGGATACACCAAAGCACCTAAAATAACACTAGATACCTAAACCTCAGGTATCTGACTCATACTCATTTCTATATTCTTGTCTGTTTTATTAAAGTACCAAAAAAGGAATCACATCCTGATTAAAATAAGTACAGTGTGAGGTACAAGTTGTAGCCATAATTTAATAACTTAGGAGTTAAACCCATGCACACACATCAAACAAACAGATGGAGGGAGATAGTTTCATTTTCGTGTTGCTGCTGTTAATCAGTGTATCTGACTAATATTAGTTTATCTGCACTCATGGCACATATCACTGTTTAGATAAAAATATTTCATTTGGAGGAATCTGTTTTTGAATAATTTTATCCAGATGTTGGCCAGAAGCTTCTAAAATAAAAGAGTTTACAAGTGCCAGATCTTATGCCCCTTATTTATTATCACAGCTGGGAAGCAGGATGTTGTCACCCAAATATCCAGCGTAGGACCACCTTGTTTGACACAGAGATGTGGAAGTAACTAGTCCTGTTATTGAAGAGGAACACTAAAATGGGATTTAAAGTCCAGCTCATGTTGTAGCCAAGATATTATTAGACAAAGAATGAGTATGGGCAGAGAATGACAACAAAAGCAAAGCAAACAATCACATCCCTTCCTCTGACTGCTCTGTTAATAATTACAGACAATCCATTCATTCTTCAAGAACCTGTTACCCATCTGAAAAAGTCCAAGCTGTATTTCAGCCGACAAGCAACACAAAAGACTTCGCAAAACTACCACGCAATGCCCGACTGTCAGTTTTGAAACAAACTAAACAAGATGCCAGGAGAAAACAGTGCTAATCTCTTCCCATTTCCAGTATTCTTAGCCAAGTACTGCAATGACTCTCACTGACAGTTTTGTATCAGTAGGGTAATCTATTTTTAGCCCATGGAATTTCCTACATCAGTTTACTCTGTCAAACAGAAAATGCTCTCGATGAATGTAAGCAATGACATCCAAGCAATGACAGGACTTACAGAACATGACTTTTTCCCCTCCAAGCTTTTTCTCTCCTGCCAAACCTAATAATTTTTTACAGAGCCACTGCCTTTCCAGTTTTGTGCCATTTTGTCCAACGACTTCACAAGGCTCAGCCTTGTACTGCAAAATCCTCAGCAAACATTTAATTAAAGAAACAAATAATTGTAACCAATTATTAAGAAAATCATAATTATCATTTAATCTGAATCAGGTGCAGTGCTTATTATTCTTTAAGCATATGTTTGCTGGTTTGGGCACACATGAACAGGGCTTGAGGCGCTTTTCTATTTTCAGAAAAGACTCTCTTACCATATTATATAAGTGTACAAAAACTCTCATAAATGAGGAATATGTGCAAGAGCAAGTTAGTCCCCCATGGCAGTACAGACCATCATGTCACAACACAGTTTTAATAGCAGATATTATTTTTATCAGTTCCACTGACACAGCTTTGAAGATATTGGATAGGAAAAGCGTAACCTGATACACCATTCCCAAATAAACAAATGGAGGAAATTTAATTCTTCTGTACCTTTTCACTCCTATGCCTCTGCAATTCTTCTAAGGATAGATATTCCCAAAATTTTTGAAGTCACAAAGGCAGACTCTCTTGCTGAAGTGAATTTGTTTCTGTCCTGTCAGGTGCCTGGTGATGTTCCCTCAGAGCATTCAATAATGTAAAATTTGGGAGTATTCACAGCATGATGTGTATTTTACTTAATATACCCAAGTCACTGATGACATCATCACAGGAATCTTAACCGAAATATTAATTTCCACCTTCCAAATGAAAACTCTGCATCAAAATCATGTCCAGTTAAGAAATAGTGAATTTTCCCTATTACTTTCATAGTTTCACTGTAGGGATCACTAATAAAAACTAAAATACCCTGCATTTCCTCAAAGGCTGAAGTTCAAGGAAAACAGCGTTTGTGAATGGAAAAATGTACACGGTCCTATATAATGGCCAACTAAAACTATGATATTGTTTTTTCACCAGTCAAAATCTTTGGAATTTATGCTTTAGTTTAGCACTTCCTTTTTCTTATTGCTGTATACGTAATAGAAGCATATTTATTTCTTACTGCAAGTGTAGCTAACTCAGATTCTGTTGCAATAGAACTAGATACAGGATCAATTAAAACTTTTTGCAGGAGACTAAAAAAATTAAGATGCTGCATTATAGCAGACACACAAAAGAAATAGACATACATATATGCATTAAATCCCCAGAAATATTTGTGCTCCAAGATTTTTTCCTTATTGCCTTAATGAGAAAACACCATCTCCTCCTCTCGATTACAAACAGCCTCAGGAAAGGCACTGGTGTTAAAAAGGAAAGCATTTGACCCACTCTACTGACAGAAACAATTAGCACGCTTGTTATAAGAGCAAATGGAGAAGGCTAAGGTTAGGGAAATGGGAAAAAGAAAAGATTTGGAGCTCTGGAATCAGTAGAGTGGGAGGCAGAGAGTGAGGTGAGCCAGCTGTGCTCTTACACTGGAAGAGCTACATGTGGGTTTAAAAACAACAGGTGCCCTTTGTCACCCTCAGAATCACTCCAGACACACAGCTGAGGGTGAGTTTTAAGATGAGTTATTGATATATGACACAAATATTTATGCTAAGAAGGCAAATTCTAATGGAAACTTGTTGAATGTGGTTTTTTAAAATAATTATCTCTGTAACTTCATGATGCTTTTCCTTCAAAAAAGAGAAGTGAAGGTTGCTGTTCTTATATTTAATGCATTTCAAACAAAAAGTAGCATGGTTACTGACTTTTCTGTGTGCGCAAGGATGGTGCAAATTGGCCTGTATGTAAAGAGACTCACATCTGC
The DNA here is from genome assembly GCA_013397755.1 of Cnemophilus loriae. Classification (NCBI taxonomy): domain Eukaryota; kingdom Metazoa; phylum Chordata; class Aves; order Passeriformes; family Corvidae; genus Cnemophilus; species Cnemophilus loriae. The sequence goes on from VZTF01002177.1 coordinate 376,067, forward strand.
TTTACTGCCATTTTTGAAAGGAATTTCTTCAACAATGCCATTTAAAGAAAGCAGCCTGGTTTTTTTCCTCTGCTGTTGCAACTCAAATAGTAATGAAACCTAGTAAAGAGAATACTTCGGAGTCTCTCATTTTGTTCTCAGTCTGAAACAGGATTGCTGATTTTTAAATAGTTGCTTTTCAGCTGCTTGTTCAGAATCCCTTATACAATTGACCATGCCAGCTTGCCTGTTACCGATCTGCCTGAGGCAGATTGCTATGTTTTCAGAACAAATATTAACATTCATGTAGAATTCAGCTGAATGTTAAAAACAACACAGTGCACTTTGTTCACAGCTCTCGGCAATGTTTCATAACAACTGAGACATTTTATTTTATTAAATCAATTTAAAGCTCTGTTTATCACAGAACTTCTATTGATGTTTTCTCTCTGGATGGTCTGTTTAAATCATCATTAAGTGATACAATGAGGCTGGTTTAAGTCCTACTTTAGCACTGTCTTCTCCAGATTTTATCAGTCTGATGTTTCTGAGCCATGAAGGGAGGTGTAATACCATTTGCAAGTAGAATTTTGACTGGGCAAAGCTGTGACTCCAATGATTATATGCTGCATATACAAACCTATCTAGCCAAGAATTGTGTCATTTTGAAAAGGGAAACATCTAATGTTAGGTAATCATTTTTTTATGCTCTGCATTTGTGCTCTTGCATGCTAACCATTCTCAAGCTTTACTTTATTTTTCAAAAACAGGTAAAATCCTGTAATAATACCTTATTTAATACATATATAACACATATAATAAGTTTTTGGCTGAGACTTGATGGGCTTCTTGGTGCAGCAATGATTGGAGGTCACGTTGAAATTAGTAATGTATGGCTTTCTCTTCATTAACCAATATTCACAACTTGCTGACACTTACTGTGAAATAGACTATTTATCAAAAATAAAGTTTTACTTGCTAAATTTGTCTAATGCCTATTTTTGCCTTAATGGCTCACCTGGAAGCATTTTAGGGGTAGGCAAAAAAAAATTAAGTAGGCTGTGGTGGCCCCTAAAACACAAGGGATCCCAGCTGCTATTTTTAAGATGTTCTAGATCTCCGTTGTCTCCCCTTGAAACAGTTAACTGTCCCAAATATGTTTTAAAGAATCATTGGAACAGGAACTAATTTGCTCATAAACTCAGAGTTCTTGTCACCAAGTCAGAGAACTGTTCTCTCTCAGTCCTTATGAGTCAGGGCACATTTCAGTATCTTACAGAAAATTATACAGCTTCTGCAGCAGTACCTTAACAGAGGCACAAGCCTGCCCTGCTCCTGTATAGTCATGATCCTGGGAGACAGATTTTTCAGGGTCAAATATAGAAATGTCTCCCATTTTTACTTGTATACTCCATTTGCTTTATTTGTAAGCTCCCCAGGCCAGAACTTCTGCTAAATAAAACATAATTCCTTAATCTGCAATAATTCTGGAAATCTGAGTTGAAGGTTATGTGATTGTGTCTGGAACACGTAGTGACGAGTTAAGAGAGATCCCTTTCACTTCAACCCCTCCTTACTGAAATGTAACCAGGTCATAGTAAACAAATTAATGTGCTGGTGCCTGTATCATTCCTCTGAAACAGGCAGCTCTGCAAGGGTCAGCTGACTCTTCTGCAGCACAGTAAATGATCCCCACAATGTCAAATCAGGCCAAGCTAAATTGTAGCTGAACTGTCCTCTCGGTCACAAAGTCTGCAGGTGTGTTTATGAAACACAGGAAGAAGTTTGTGTCGGAAGGAACAAGCTTTAATTGGGCTAACGAAAGCCATAATTAGAGCCCAAATTTTGTCCCTTCTCAGCTGGTCATCCTGACCTGTGGCTTTTTTTAAATTAACTGTATACCTACTGTAAGCTTTCTTTATTTACATAAAAGTTATTTACATAAATGTTACTTACATAAATGTAAACAGTGCATTGGTACAGGATGTAGCAATTACTACACTTGCTAACTGGTTACACCTATCTTACTCTTTCCATGTAAGAACTACCTTGGACGATCTGGGGCATGTTTTACTCCAGCCTTGTTGTATCTGAGCAAGGACTTCAGGATTCATTAGTCATGAACACAATAGCCTGACAGTGCTTAATTGAGAAAGCTGCTGGTTCTTTGCAACTATATCAAGCTTTAGTCTGTTAATTCAAAGTTCTCAAATATCTAAGACAAGTTGCTTTGCCTTAAACTTCCTTTTTGACCTTTTCACTGGCATATCCTTTCACCTTACACTCTTTTCCAAACAATCTCTGCTTTTTCTTGACTCTAGTCCAAAATGTTCTGTTTGAACTCTCTCAGCAACAATTCCTCCTCTACACAATTTTGTGTTATCTGCTCAGTTTTTCTTGTTTTCTTTGACATTCAGCAATCAGCAGGCCTGGCCTGTGATCAAATAAGCGCTAGAGCTGAGTCCCCCTGAGCACATGCAGTGGCTGCTGACATCACAGGGTCAGCTGCAGGATAAACTTTCCTGGAGTTTTTGCTATAGGATATCAAATGGACTGGTAATTGCTCTTGTCCCGATATGTTATACCCATTTTCGTCCTAGTAAACTCTCATACGATCCAGGAAAATTCTGTGGGCTGAAATCGCCAGAGCAAAAAATATTTACCAATGGAAGAAGTCGCATGGCCGAAGATTTTCATTCAGTGGTTCTTCATAGTGAGGATTTTAGTTCTGGCCTGTTGATGGCAAAGCAGATGGTGAGTAGTTTTTATGCAATGCACAGTGCAGGTCTCGATGCCTTCTCCTCCACACCTGCAAACATCTGTACATAGGATTCACCGTGGAAATCACTTGCTCACATTTCCTCTTAAGACTATCTTGTCCCAGTCCAATTTTAAACACTCAAGAATCAGGAAGCATGATCAGTTCCTGTTAGGAACAACTTGCATCTTTAAGTTATTTAAGGTCTCGCTCCTCTGTATATACAAATCTAATAGCACTCTGTGGTCAGTTTATGAATGTCCGGAGAACCATCCAACCCAAACAGTCTGAGAGCCCAAAAATTTGTGAGCTAATGTTTTTCTCGTTTGTTTATCAGGAAATTAGGCTTATTTATATAATTTAAATTCAGGCATGATCAGCCTTTCTAGATACATAAAGAATTAAATCTGATATCCTAGTGGAGCCAAAAGAAATTACATACATTTGGGAAAATGAATACATAGTTATTATATTTCCCAAATAATGTCACTATAACTAGTTTTTTTCCTTTACATACACAATAACCATACCTCTTGGACCTGCTTGCATGACTGTTTTATTATAAAAATTGAGCCCTAAGAAAAGATAAGATGAGGAATGAGAAGAGCAAATACTGAGTGTTAGAACAACAAGGAATGAAAATATGCCAGTAGTACAGGACAAGAAGGCAATAGAATGGACGGAGAAGAGCTGTTAAAACCTCTGCAAGTGAAGAGAGGGAAAAAAAAAACCAAAAAAAAAAGGAAGGTGGCTTATTTTTGTTGTAGGAAGAAATATGTTCAAGGTTTGGGGAGGAAGGAATAATCAAGGATAGAAAGCTATAAAATTATGAGTTATTGCCTGGAATTTCATCTGAGGCTTTGCGACTTCAGTTTCGCTGTTAATAATTTAACTTAATAGACCCACCCGCTATTCTGATAGAAAAATGGCCCCTCGGTTTACACTGGACTGTTTATTCTATATTTAATACTCCCTGTAGGTGATGGAACACTTGAGACTGCCGACTCTCAACACGGCCATCTGACGTTCAGTATTAATGAGTCAATAAATATGCCCCCTTTGTTATGTGCAAAGGCCCAAGATGTTCTTCTGTCTTTGATTGTTCCTATTCGTTAAAAATCCACAGCCTTTCAAGGCATTCCCTGTCAAACAGAGATAATGGAGACTTCATTGGCCATTGCCTTGTACATGCTGATATATCTTCTAAACAAAAGTGTCAGAATGTCGACACAGGAGGAATCTGGCCAGCTGGAGGGCTTTAGTGAATAATAAAATATAAAATTAAAGCATTTGTAACTGTTGTGTTTAATATAAAAAATCTGCAAAAGTTAATGACTGGATGGGTAATTTAAAACAAAAGGCCCAGCAGGCAGAGAAATGTAACTAACAGCTAGCAACGGGAATTCTTGATCCAGCTCTCTGGAGAGCATAGTTGGAACATGGCATGTATTTTTGCAATACAAAGCAATTACAGGCATCTCCAAACAATAAAAATCCATAAAATGTTCTGGTGTTCTGATTATTTTTTTTTCATTAGATAAGGTTGAGAAGTTACAGGATCCCATTTCATGCTGACAGCTCTCCACATCTGATAGGAACACTAGGAGATAAAAATGCTTATGTAATCAAATGCTGTGCGTGTTTTTAAATGCACCCATTATGTTTAGTACAGCATCATGAAAATAAATATGTGAACTTGTAAAAACTGAGAGCTGTATTTGTCCCTTAAAGAATCAAATTCAGTGCCTACGGACATGCTGAAACAACTCAAAGTACAGCCAGTACAAGATATGAAACATCACAATATCCAATCTGGCCTGTAATAAATCATCAAAATTGGCTTTTGCAGCCTCCTGTTGATGGTGACCATATCACCCACTGCGGGAAAATCATTCGTCTTGTCTCTGCGATCTGATGAAAACTTTAAATACTCAGAAGTAAAAGGGATTTTCAGTTATTTTGAAAACCAGGATGTCCTGCTTCCAGATTCACTCTATAGAGGCAAATCTGTAGGAAACACGGTTTTGAAAAGTTTCTTCCCATTGCAGTTAATCAAGATGGGTTAAGCTGTTCCTAATAAGAAATTTTAAACATAAATGAAAAAATAAATCAGACTCATTTAATAAAAACTTCACATTGTAAAGAAGAGTAAAATAAAGAAACTTTCCTTGATTTATATTTGGCTTTGGACCACACTATAAACTGAATGGCAATATGTGTAGATTTTTTAATTATATCTGAAAAAATATTCTTTAAAATAACACAGTGACTAGCTTGAAAAGGTTGGTTTATGTATCTCAAAGTTGATATCCATTAGCAATCTTAATTCAATAAAACTGCATCTGATAGGATTTTCCTGGTATTAGGACTAAGCTTATTGGTATTTAATATTTTGATCAATGATCTGGAAGTAAATATAAAATTGCAGTTGATAAAAAGTGTGGAATCCATGAAGAGTTCCAGACTGGAAGTCGGGGGGATGAGCTGGAGAAGGCAATGCCACAGACATTAAGGCACATTCTCCTCTCCTTGCATCGCCTTAGAGTGAGAGAATGTACATCAGTCAGCCTATTTATTTAAAACAATAAACCAAAAACCAACAACTGCAGAGTTGTCATCTTCAGAAAGACAAAAAGATAAATTCTGTTTAACAAGAATAACGTGGACAATGGCTGTAGCTGAAGGAAGACAAATTTAAACTGGAGAAAGGACACACACAGATTTTTAACTGCATTAAAGGAATAGATGCATCAATTATAAAACATACCTCAAAATACTAATGAGCTTATTTTTTTTCACTATATAAGGACAGGAAGGTAATAATGTTGTCCCATTTAACTTCTTAGGAGTTCTTAAACTGCCTTATTATAAGTTAGAATTCTGGCCAGCAACTAAAGAGATAGCAAAGTAGGGAAGGAAATCTTTCAAAATGCTTCTTGTTTTCCATTATACCTACAAGGTCAACTACCTTTGCCCATAGGAAGTCTTCCATGACTCAAAAAACACGAGCACAACTGTCAGTAGAAAATGTCTAGGATCTTGAAAGTTCACGTGCATTGATTATATCAGATTAGACAAAAGACATAATGACCTATGGGACAGAGAAAGGTTATCAGGAACTTCTTACTGACATATGAAGTGTAAAGTAATTCCAGGCAATTCTGGTCAAATAACAACACACAAAGTAATTTGCAGTCAGCTGTTTCCTGGCCTCTCCTCAACTTAGTACTCAAGAAAAGTTCCCATGCTTTCTGGGGAAGCAGCTAGCTGGGGCTGTTTTCAGTGGTATCTGTAGATTAAGCAGAATTTGCTTCTTTCAATCCTGTACTTGAGAAAATACTTTATTATTGAGCACAAAGTATGAGCTGGAATGTTTATTTTTATATCTGAGGAAACCAAAAAGTTTTCAAATACAGAAATATTATTTAAAGGTTATCTACAGTATAAGTTGTTGTTAGGTATAACGACTTGTTAACTTAAAAATAATTTCTTACAATTGATGAAATAGGTACTGGTTTTAAATCGTTGCTCTAATATATTTTAAAATTGCACAATATGATATTTTTTTTCTTTAGTCTTCCGTGAAATCGTATTGTCTGCATTTTCCAGCCTTTAATCAGTAACACCCTGCTGTTACTGTTGGCCTCTTTTGTGGAGGAGATCAAACTGGGATTCTCTCCAGAAATGTAACTCCTTAACCTTCGCAGAATTCCTTAACCGGCTAGAGAGCAATTCGTCATGTTCTCCCTTTACAGAGCTGAAAGAGCTGCCTCTGCTGCCCTGCGGAACAATGAGAGCAATCAGGCCACATCCAGCCTCAAAAGAATTCTGAAAAGTAACTTGTTAGTAACTTTATGTTCTGTTTTGTGGGTGCAAAAGAACGTCCTGGACTTGCTCTCTCAATGCATTCCTTAGTATTTAGGATGAAATCAGACAGATTCTTCTTGAAAGCTGTATCTTCTAGTCAGATGCTGAACTACTCTTTAAAAATCTGTGTGCATTCCAAAATTTTATTTGTTATGGAACTGATGCAATATAAATGACAAAGTTTTATTTCTTTTTTCATTAAAGGCCTTAAAGCTGAGAATCCAATTCTCCAAGTTTAAGAATGTGTCTTTAGTTACATGATCAGCTGCTGTTTTCAGTGCTCTTTAACTATTCCTCTCTGTTCTGAACATCCATTTTCAATGACATAAAGAAGAAAATTGGATCCTTTAACCAGTAAATATACACAGATATGCACAGCACCACTATGGGGTACTTGTCAAAAAAGGTGCCAGAGCTACTAAGATCTGTGAGCTTTGAAGTGTTTGTGTATTAAATTATTTTTAGAAGCATTTTTTAAATGTCTACATGTAATACATGCAGAAATATTCTAAATGTTTCAAATAACACTTCAGAAAAAAAAGAGGAGTATTTTAGAGTTCACTGTGAGATGGAAACTTGTGCATAATCAAACCAATATGATTGCACCTTGCCCTTCCAGCGATCTCCAGTAAATCCATAGCCTGACCTCATCGGTTACCAATCAGAAAACATAACATTAAGCTACAGTATGATTTTATGGCATACCTTGTCACTGATTTATTATAATAATGAAGGTCTGTTATGCATCTTGACATAACTGGGCATTAATAAAAGCAGAGCTGCATTAGCTCTGCCTTTATAGATGTTTCTGGAATGCATCGGTATTATTTTGGTATGCTGGTTTAAATTGAAGAGATGTGCTCTGCCGTACTGCAGTTGGATTTTTTCTTCATATAAACCACTTGTGCTGAAGAGAGCTCCAACTAAACATAAGTTGTAGTGGTTTGTGCAGCAGGTACCAGATATTACAAAGAGTTTTAAGCTAGTCTATGTTCCAAATTAACAGAATATTTCCTTTTTCCCTGTATATATCATGGCAGTCTCCTTCAACATGGCCTGGAGTTTTCATATGGCTTTCCTGTTTGGCAATACGCTGATCTGGTTTCTCTTCTTAATAATCTTCCTGATGATTCTCAGTCTTCTTTCTCATTACACTACTGAACATTAACAGGCAGTCACACAGTTGTTCTATGCACAGTAAAGATGCACAAATAATTTACAGATTCCAGCACTTGAGACTCTCCCGAGGAGGAAATGAGGGTTTATCTTAATAATTTTAAAATGTAATTACATCTGCATAAAGTACACTGCGACTTTAATGTTCAACTCAATGTACATGTTTTCCCGTTGAAGTCAAAGGTGTTGTAATCAGGTTAGACAGCAGCAACAGTCAGTAAAAGTCCTTTAATTCATTTTGGCCAAGTTCTGGTTATGCATCCGACTCTTCAACCTGGTTACAAACACTTGTCCCATGTTTTACCTGATCTGTGCCAGGAATGTGCTGGAAACTCTGCCACAGTGTGTGTGAGTGCCAGAGAGAGTAGACTGTAGATATTAAAGTTTACATTGTTTGGAACCTGAAAGTTGCAGGTTAATGCACAGGTGCTGTGGCCAGTTCACCACCAAAGAAGCCAAAATAATTTTCTGATTAGCCGTAGCTAGAAAAAAAATGATTCTATGATTTGCCACTACCTGGAATGGATGACAAGTAAGCACTAGTGAACTGCCCAAGTTCTTAACTACAGCTGATTAGAAACAGAAAAAATATCTGAGAGGTTAAGAAAACAAGCTTTAAAGATAAATATAATGACAAAACACAAGGTATTTCTGGTGCAGAAGGTGCAGATACTGTGCTTGAGTTCCTGAAGACCTCTCATTTAGTAACTTTCATCTCATCAGTGTTGGGCTATAGCTGATCTGCCAGCACCTAAATTCCTTGTCATAACAGCTGCTACCAAACAGCAGAATCCATGGCATCTGACACTGAACAGAAATGTTTTCAAATGTTATGGTGCAATTGTTCCAGTGAAAACTAGAACCAGTGGCCACCCCAGCAGTTTTTCATAACAAGAAAGAAAGCAATTCACAAAAGCCTGAACTGTCAAACACATATCTGGTGCTGTTCTGCTGGAAAACACTACAGGAGTTCTGGTCCTCATTTTGTAAACTTCCATTGCAGATTTTCTGTAATTTCCAAACATTTCTGTGTGACCTCAAGCCTCACAGATCTTTATTGACAACTTGCAAAGAATGCAATAAGATGTCTGCTATGTCTGTAAGCCCCAGGGCTTATGACAGGTAGAGAGAGCTCATTTGACGTTCTCCCTTGCTGAAAGTTGTTCTTTATTCCTGTTGTTAGAAGATAAATATACAATATACTATAACTTTGCCACTAGTGTTCTCAGAGGTGATCACATTTGACTTTTTGTTTATCTTGAATTACCAGATTTTTTGAAAGTGAACTTGAAACACTAATCCAGTGATGACAAAACTTCATTTCCCTTTCTTTTTCCCTTTTTTGAAAGCATCATCTGTACTGTAGCCATAGCACAACATTCAGATCCTCAAATAATATATTTTCTATTTGTGAAAGCATGACTTCTGTCACCATTACTTTATCTGCAAGTCAGATGCTACATTCTACACTGGATTTTGCACAAAAGCTTTAACCAAAAAAGAAGTGCTGTCTGCCTGTTTTCCTATTGCAGAACTTCCTAGGATTCCTATGTGTCTTCATTCTCTAATGGGAATAGGCCTTTGCTGAGACTGGTTTAAAGTCATGGGGTGCAAATTTCATTGGAGTTGGCTTTCCGATTTTCTGATATCCCTGATAATGACGTCTGTGTCTGTATGTATCCTAGTTCTCTATTTCCTGTGATTTCTCCAAAATAGAAAACTCAGTTAGAAAAATTAGTAATGTCTTTTTCTTGATGTGAAATCTACAACATTCCTAAGAACAGTTCAGTTGTGACAGATGCTGTTAAACAGCTACATGGGCTGGGTAAGTTACCAAAATGCAAAATGACTAAGGAAAAACAGCCAGGCTTTATCATTTTTGGTTAAACACTAAAGCCTGTGACAGTGCATAGCTCTGTGCAGGTTTGCCAAGCTGATAGGAATCAGAGAAGCAGGAGGAGGCTGCCTTTCCTTGCACCACTTTGCATCACTCCCTCACCTCTGACACTGTGGCACCATTTGCACTTTCCAAAAGAACAAAAACAAAAACCCAAACAAAAACAAACAAACAAACAAAAGCCACAAAACCAAAAAACAAAACAAAAGGAAAAAAAAACAAAAAAAAAAAACAAAACCAAAAAAACCCAAACCAAACACAAACCTCTTTGAAGTCTGACACGTGCAGACACAAGCAGGCATCTAAAACAGATAAAGAGATAAGGGAGGGTAAGCAACTTGTCTCCTCAAAGGAAGACATTCTTCTGTGCATCCCATACAAGCAATTCTGTCTCAAGAACTCTTTCCGTCCTTGGAATTCTTCTTGCACTGTTATTTCTGGGAAGAACAATCAGTGACATTTTATAGGGGACAGAAGCTTCTGAAAAGCCTGATTTTTTGGCAGCAGAATCAAAGAACGGTCTTGCAAATTCTACTCCCATCACTGACTTCAAAACTACTCCTAAAATCTCCCCTTTGTGTGTATACATTCTGTCTGTATTTTTCTTCTCTCTTTATAAAAACACATGCACAGTTTTGAACCCACTTAAAACTGATCCTAGTGAAATTATCAGTATTTTTGTTAAATTTTGAACAGAACTTGCACAATGCATATGGGGAAAAAAATATTCTACTTTTCAGACCAGAAATGGGTTGGAATATATAACCCTGCCAGCTGCCAGTCACAAGTTACACAATTCTATTTGCAGAAATGGATGTCCTTAATACAGTTTTGCTTCCATTTTCAGAGAAATCCATGTGCAGTTTCAGATTATATTGGTTTTGATGTTGTGCTGCATGTGCTTGCTGACCAAAGCAAACACTGTATTTGTCATTTATGTGCCAGAAGTTTTTCTGCAGTCTGCAAATGGTCTCCAGAGCTTTTTCCATCATGTTAGTAAGCTTTTATTAGTTAATCCGAGTTATTTATTAGTTAACTGAGAAGACTGCTGTTACAGAAGAGCACTGCGGAGTTCCCACACGGATGAGCAGAGAACTTGCAATGCCCTCTAGTGTTTCTTGCCTGGAAATTAAAATTTATAGTGAAATTTTGTTAGCAAGCCTGGTTAGTTGCGTTTCTAAGTCCCTCCGTGGATACTGAAAACAAACCCATTGTAAATACAGCCACACCGTGAAACACAGATCCTCCATAGGATGGAAGGCAAACAAATAGCTGAGATTTCAGAGACCAGAAGAAATTAAAGTTGCACTGTAGTTTGATTAGAATTGCATTATCTCAGAGACAGGGAGAGCACCCCATCCTAAACCACTCCATGTTTGCCCTGGATTTTATGTGTGCACACAGTGAGGAACAGTCCTGATGCTGGAAGACAACAATCAAGCCAAGACATGACACAATGTATTTACAAAGTTCTCTCCCAAAACGGCAGAAATCATAAAAGCTACACTAACATCAGGATTTTGTCGTCTAGCTAGCAACTATCTAAGAAATAACAATTATTTTTGGAGCAGTGACTGCTTTGATTTGACATGCAGCACAGCAGCAGCAATGTGTCATTACAGCACTACACCCAAGCCAAACAACTTTGATCGTGCTTTTATGTTCAAGCAACTCTCTCATACGGTTTCACCCTTGTTCTGCAAGGTTCCACCTTGGGAGTTGAGATCTCCCCACCCTCCTGCTGTGTGCCCTCAGGAAGAAGATACGTCCCTTGTATCTCTTAGATTCATAGTCAGCAATTTCTATGCATAAGTGCTTAGTTCTGCTTCATTAATCTGAAGAAAATTCCATTTTTAGTTGGTTTTCATACTTCAAACACATCAAAATACAACAGAAAAAAAGTTTCAAAACAACGTTGCGACAAACTCCCAAGCTATCCTCTACTCATTCGTGAGAGTTTACCTAGTTATTGGTTTGTTTATTTTATGAATGTGCTGATGTTTATTCCAGGAATCTGTCGGCTTTATAATTTTTTTACCTCACAAGAAATGATACACAAGTCATTTTTAAAAAGTAACATAGGCAAAACAGTGACACACAAAGTGGCGTTTGTGAGATAAAGTCATCATAATGTTACCATCAGTCGCTGAGGAGGAATGAATGGGGAATTTCCTTTGCAGATATAAATATAAAATGCCTATAAATTGAATTCTTAGGGATTCATCCTCAGGCACTTAACTTCCCGTTGATTTCGACAGGTTTCAGGCAGAAGAAGTCCTTTCAGGATATAGGGATTAACATCAATTATGCTTTTATTTCCGAGCACCACAAGGAAGACTAGAAATAATTAGAAACAAAGGAAAAGAGTGGTGAAGTTCACTTTTAGCCTTTTAGTAGTTTCTCATCATCCTCAAATCTCAGCCAGCTGAAAAGAAAAGCTAAGAAATTGTATTTTAATCAATAACTCCTTACATATATCCAGAACGTTTAAGCTATAAGAACATTTTCTAGAAGTCCCTAAAAACTGGTGAATAATGGATAAAGATTTAGAGAGAAGAAAGGTCTACAAGAAAAAGGAGCCAAAGCACTAATAACAGAAACAGTGATGAGGTTATTTCTTTATCTGACCTCAAATTGGTATTGTGAAAGCCAGTGGTTTATCTGTACAGCAATAATCTCAGACTGGAACTGATCGTAAAAACTTCGATCAGCACCAGGTGGTGCTATTTTGCCTTTTTTTAAAAAATCTTGTATCTTGGTAAAATATTTACATTTTTAAATAATCACCTCTGATGAAAACTGAATGAGTGAGAAGAGTATCTATTTTCTCATGCTGTAAATCAGTTGTGGCTGATTTTGGTGTTATGCATTTATATATTTAAGAAGCAGAGGATTCCCAGCACACCTGATAGGAAAATTTTAAAAGTCTTTAGCCTTTAAAGTAATCCTACATCTCTCACGATCAAACTAGTTTTATAAATTGTTTAATCCATAGAAATTCTACATATGCTTCTCTCAGATTCTCACACAAAAAAAGAAAATTCATGTTAATCCAAAAGTGCTGTTTTGTGAGGTGGTACATACAGGGTACATGTATTTGCTTGTAAATTTTTAAATTACAGACAGGTTGTTCCAAAGCAATGCACCAAAATCTGTGCCTCCAGAAACTCAGACAAGTCCAGAAGCTGGGCATAAGAGGGAGAGAGAGCCTTATAATCAATCCTAGAAAATAAATGTGGGGTCAAAGTTCAAAGATTTTTTTTTTTTATTTAGCATATTTGCCACATATTCTTATACTTTGCCCAGATGTTCACATAAAACATAAGTTGCCCCTTTTTATGGTTCTGATCTATTTCTCACAAGAGCACGTGGCCACAAACTGTATTTACAGACGAGTTTACAAGGACTTTATCAGCTTCAGTTTAACAAAGTCTAATCATGTTTTATCAGTCTTTGTGATATATCAGTCAAGTAATAATTTTTAGGGTGGCTTTTTCAACTAGGTTTAGGTTTCTCATTGGTACAAAAACTGTCTTAGAGGAAGTAATAAGAATCCAGCAAGTTATTTTAAAGGCCACGAAGTAACCACGTGTTGCCAACCTATCTCCCCACTGTTCTGCAAACCAAAGAGTCTTTGCAGAACTGAAAGACTGATATGAAATGAGTGACATCATCCTATGCTGCTCTCCAGTTTATCACTTACTCCTTGGGTTCATGGTTTCCTCATGGACTATAAATTCGTATTTCCAGGGGTTCCTGTACTGCTGACTTCATCAGTTTGCCAAAAGCACTGCCTTTGTGGCTGCTTTTGAAGACACCCCAGAACCATAGGGGATTTGCTTGACAAATAAACTGGGTTTTCTCTCTTGCTGCTGGAAGGCTGGACTGAAGGCAGAGCCTGGAATGCACAGAATGTTTAGTGCCCCTGCACTCTGAGAAGAAGAGATCATTAAACTCAGTGTAGCAGAGCTGTTCCTTCTGCTCTCTGCAGTGCAGTGCTGATGTAACACGAGGAAGGTAACAGGACTGTCTCCATACAGACACAAAGGAAGGAGTTATTCTTTAAGAAATGTAGTAACACCAAAATCTCTGTGTGTTTGGGTTTGTTTCATATGCAGCTAGCCTCAATAAGAATAAAAGCAAATCCAGAGGTGGATGTCCATATTTGTTTGTGTCAGAAGTGAAAACTAGAGTGTTGCCTCCGCCTTTTAGAATCTTTACAGTTGTTTGTAGACAAGAGGCAGAGTCTGGAAACATCTCCTTGGAAAAATACCCTACCAATCCCACTCCTCGGTCTTTTAAACATGACAACAGACAGGCAGTAACAGCCTGAGGATGCATCTTCAGTTGAGGGAGAACCTATGCTGTTGTCCAAGAACAACAATACCCACTCCACAGAACTGCCATCACTATCCACTGTTAATCAGCAGGAGATCAAGTAACACCAGAAATAAACCACTATAAATTTGAGGGATGTTTCTAGATAGAATGGCAGAAAGGAAAGTAACCTTGTACCCTAACAACCATTTGCCACGGCCCTTACTTTGGGAACTGAAAACAGGAAGGTACAGTGTCCCTTACTCACAGGCACGATCAAACAGAAAAAAAATAAGAATTTTTTCCTTCAGTTGAAGGAATGAAGCCTCTCCCAAAACATTTCAACTCTCCCCATCACGTGCTAACATCTCACGACTCATGACATAAATGACACATCATACATATGAAGTAATAAGCTGATTTCCAGCTTGTGCAGCCCATGAATGCTGGTTAATCTTTGATCCCTGGGCACACTAAAACTCACCAGACAAGTCAAGGAGATCAAAAGTATTCGAATACAGCAAAAGTAGCTTTACTACCCCTTTCAGTCTTTTCCAAAAGGGGATTATGACTCAAAAATTTCTGACCTTGTCAGCATAGGAAATAGCTGCATAATCTATTAGAGCCTAACGTCTGCTGGAGAAAAAAGCACAGTAGTGAAACTTCAGTCTATAAAACTCAGCAAAATAATGCTTGTAAATGTTAAAGGCTGGGGTATCTGCAGAAGTTGTTACAGGATTAATGCTAGCTCAGACCCCTGTCTTTTAACTTCAGAAACTTACTTGCAACTAAGGCAATGTAAATATATTCAGGAAAAAATATAGGGCTCTGAAAGTATCCACTGCATCACTTTTGACTTTCTGCTCCTCTTTCATTTTCCAGTTGTGTCACCCATAAATATTGAGTCTAGGCATACTAAATGTGGCAGAAGTTGTAATTCACACCTAGAAAAACATTCTATTTTATTTTAAAATTAGTAATTTGGCCTGTTTATCAACAGTGTGGTGCTTTGGGATCTGCCAATTCATAAGCTACACAAAACCTAAGTCACCTTCTGTCATTTTGGCACATTTTGAGGGTCTCTATACTTATATTTACACGTTCTAGTTTTGCTGAGTTGTAAGCAATTCTAATAAAGATCTTCATAATCAATTTTAAACCCATGTAAAAGTAAAATACTAGTAGCAGATGACACTACCATTAAATTCAGCATTAGCTCAGTAGTTTAAGAAACACTGAAAAAATAATGGTCTCTCAGTGAGAAGGAACCCAGGAAAAAGAAAAGCTGATGAGGACCATGGAAAGGGCTTCTGGACACACAGGGTAATTTTGATGGCAATGTTTGGGCGTTTTGGTTTTTCCTACCACCAAATTCCAGCCCTAGATGTGGGGTTTGTGTTGTCCTAAGTGAATTGGGAAAGCACACTCCTGTCATGTGCAAATTAAACATGTCTGCTCCCTCAGGGCATAAAAAAGGTACAAAGGCTGAAAAAAAAAATACAGCAAAGTCTCCGCAGCCTTTTGCTCTGCTTCTGTTGCATATTATTCTGAAAACCACATTGTACAGGACCAGTGGAATTCCAGCAGCCCAGATAAGCTGCCCATGTCCCAGATCTGCATGACATTCTAGCCTAAAATGTATAGCACGTGTAGGGATTCTTGCCTCTCATTTGCTTGAGGAAAACAAAGTGCTAGCAGCTCTGGTTCCTAATCATGCTGCTGTCGTATGATGAGCTGCCAAAAGCTGATTACACCAAAGAGGAAGTACAAATATTTTTTGATTGATCAGTGCTACCTTAAGCATCCTCAGTTAATCTTTGCCTTTTTTTAAATTTCAATTCAGCTTGTAGACAAGAGTGAACAAATTGCTTAAAAGGATCTGTCTTGTCTCCCTCCCACTTTCTCAGGGCTCATTTACCATAGCAGACACACTGGGAAGGAAAGCAGCTATAGCTGTGAACAGGAGGAAAAAATCTCACCTTGCCATCTGATCTATACTTCCAGGAACCTTTCTATATGAAACATTCTAAGCTTCAGATCACACATTGCCCACTGGTGCAGTCACCTAGAAATATGGATGGTTCCTAAGTGTTTTTCTAAGGCAATGGTGATACAGCTACCAGGAATTTTCCATCAGCTTTCTCAAATCAAGATGTAAGTACTGAAAAAAGTTCTTTGCTCGGTGCCCACTGTGGAAGCATTAGGCTGATTTTGATACTGCACATACCAAACTCTTCCAGTCACTGCTACTTAGACACAAAATCCTGGTGTACCTTCAGCTTCCCTGGCACCCTGGTGCCAAAGGTTTTATAGTCCAAATTGTTAGTCCTGCTGCTGTTGCTGACCTCAATGGATGATGGTGGTTCCATATCTTTGACAGGAGTAGGATTCAGAGGGGATTGTCCTTCTCTTAAAATTTCATGCTGGTATCAAAGAAAAAAAGAAAACAAAATTTTAAGAAAAGGAAAAAATGTTAAGACACCTAAATATTTGAGTCACACTACTTGGTGAGAATCCCAGGTCATTCTGCATTCACCTTCTCCAAACTGAGCTGTTGCTCAAGCATCTGCTCAAGCCAAAGTGTTCAAAAAGGCTGAAGCTTTTGCTCCATGTAGTGGCCACCATCCCACAGAGTTGGGTGCTAAAATATTCAGTGGCTTCCAGTTTGCTATCCATTGTGTATCATGCCAGTGATCCTCCTCTTAATGGTCTTTCCAGGAAACTATTGCATTGCTTCTATAATTACCTCAGGCACGATGTCTGAGAGAAACTAAAGCTGATGCTTTTAGTAACAGATTGTAAGACTTTAATAGTTATTGATCTTATGTCACCCTTCGGACAAAACTTGGAGATGACCACATCTTGAAAAATTCTCATCATTAGAGAAAACGGATCTCTTCGTACAAGAGAGCAGAGAAAATAAATGATGGCAGTTCATGGGTGTGAAATAAAACTGGTGAAGATATGGGTTTTATACAGTCACATCTCTGTTCATCCAATATACTGCATCAGAATTTTGCAGCTAGGAACCTAGTAAGGAGTCTTTTGACCATCTGGAACCCCATGTAACTACAGTTTTGTAAAAGACGGAATCAAAGACTGGATTGGATTTTGTGGGATTGGTAATTATTCATATTGTTACTTAAGAAAAGAGGATCAACTGGGCAATGCATTATCTTGGCCAGCAGGAAAATACATGGGGGAAAACTATTTTCTCACATAGCGGGAGCTATGGATGAAGCTCTGGAGAAAAAAATAAATAAATAAAATCTCCGGCTGCAGTTAGGAATTGCTTTACTGCATTTATCCGAAACTTAGGTTTTCACGGTTTGCAAGTTCCTGACAGAAACTATACCGTGCCACAGCGCAATCCCGGCAGGAGCAGCCGCGCTCTCCCCGGCCGCGCAGGGCGCGCTTCCCCCGCGCCCCGCGGCGCGNCCCGGTGCCGCGGGCCGGGCGATGCGGGGGTGGCGGCCGCCCGCCCGCCCGCGATGTTCGGGGCGGGCAGGTACAGCATCCCGCGGCCCGTCACCAGGAACCTGGAGGACCTGGACTCGGTGCAGAGCGTCCTGCTGCACAGGTCAGTGCCGGGGACGGGGAGCGGCTGCTGCGGCGGGGGGCGGCTGCCTGAGATCGCTTCCCGACACCAGGAGGCTCCGGCGCCCCTGGGAGACGCACCCCTGCCCCTCCGCAGGGCAGGACCCGCCCGGCGGAGGGACAGTGGAGCCAGAGGATCCCCGGCGAGCTGCCCTTTTGTCGTGGCGGCAGGAAGGGCGAGGGGCCGGGGACGGCGGGAGCCGGGACTGCCCCGGTGTGCTCGGCGAGGGAAGGGAAGGGAAAGGAAGGGAAGGGAAGGAGCGGCTGCCGGCCGGGAGACGAGGCGCCCTCGGGTTTGCCTCCCTCCTTCCTGGAGAAGGGGAGGACGTGCAGGTGAGGGGAGCTACGGGGCTACGCCTGGGACTCTTCCATGTGCAGAGAAACGTGCTGATACTCTTTGATACGGATTGATGCTGTGGCATCCATGCCAGAAGCGTTTTGAACCCTTCTTTATGGGGAGGTGAAAATGTATTCTAACTCGCACGCAAATCCAAGAGGGATGGGAAAAAATCCTTAAGTGGATGTACGAGAGGCACACTGTATGAGAAGCAGCTGCTTTTCCTCCTGCATTCACCATCCCTAACGTGCGATTTTCCACGGTATTCCCCCACAAAGACATCCCGACAACGGGATCTTGCCCAATAGGCCCGTGCAGGACTTTGAAAGCCACCCTTAATGGCATTTTCCATGTGCTAGCTGGGAGCCGCAGAAACTTTACAAAGAAAAACGCATCCCATTCAGCAGGATCCAAGAGAAGCTCATCTCCAGTTCTGTTAAGCGTCCGTTTCCTGTTTCTCAGCCACGCTGGTTTATTTCCAGCTGCACAGAAAAAGCACACGGGCACTTCCAGTGCCAGCTCCAAGCAGCTCTTGCTATGGAAACTAACAAGTGGTTATTAACTGCAGCTCAAGGCGTCAGACGGAACAGCCGTGTGAAATCCATTCCTGTGAGCACTGGGGATGCAAACACAGAGCACAGCAAGCAGGGCACGCTGGAATCAGCCTGCTCCGGCATGGCACTCTGAGGCTGCTTTATGCACAATAAAAGTGCTCACATGCAAACAGACCCTCTGAAAACCTGCCCGTGGACTTCTCAGTGACTTAACAGAAAATGTTCTATTTCAGAGCCGGATTAAAAACATGCTGCCCCATGGTATTGCTTACATTAATATACTCTAAGTGGAATAAGGCTACTCATGCTTGAAACATTTGCATGTTGACTGACTGCAAATAATGGTTTTCTTTCATGCCTGACATGCCTGCCATGCATAGCAGGTGATCCTAAAAAAAAAGGCATTTAAAACACTTAAGGTGAAGTGAAAGCAGTAGAAAAAAAAAAAATAGAAAATTACAGCTGCTTTTCATTCTGGAGAGAACTTTTAACTCTGTAAGAGTGTTTTCCAAAAGAATGAGATAGGTTGTACTACTCCTCCCAGATTCTTCACGGCTGTCTTCCTGTTGGTTTTGTGTTCTTCTAAAATACCTTGTGATCAGAGTTGATACAGAAAGTTTAAGCAGTCAGAAAGAATAGCCTATTTTATTTATTGAGCACTGGAGTGTTTGCTCACAAAATTTCTGTTCCTTTGGTCCCAGAGGTAGCCTTCATTCTCCCTGGCGTCTGTTTATGTGTAAATATCCCAATTAAAACGACAGCCCAGTGTCACTCTTCAATTCATGCCACTTTGCTCTGGATGGTCTCTACGCAGTCATGGCAGAGAAGTTGAGATCAGAAGATTCTGTAATCACAGTCTTGCACGGTTTTATGGAAACCTTGCAATCAAAAAAATCTCAGTTCTTAAGGAATCCTTGTGAAATAAGTATTTTATCCTTTAAGAAAGATTTTGGCAGGGCAGGGGGAAGTTGTGTTGTTGTCATTAATCTTTAAAAAAGAGGGAATTATTTCTGACATATTTTGTTCATGCTGTGCACTGGAGGAATTAAAAAAAAATAGGAATCAATAGCTGAAAAATAATGTCATTCATATTTTTTGTTAGTTTTTCTTTCAGTAAAACAGGTGGTAGCAAGAAACAACTGAAAAACAAACATGATACTATTTTCCTCTTAGTTTTATCTGCTTGTAACGTATCATGTTCTATCTGGAGTGTATCAGTTGTGTCTGTCCAGTTGTTGGTAGAGCCTTCCTGGAAATATTAACTGATCTGAAAACAAGTAGAAAGGAAAAAATGAAACAATAACAAGTCACTTAGGGCCTTCTTACCTCATTATCACTAATGAAGAGCTGTAATTTGAAGCATGGAACCAGTGTGTCCTTTATACTGATTTCTTTTAACTTCAATCTGCTTCTGAATATAGGCATGGATCAAGGCAAGCTGCTATTTTTAAAGCACAACAGCTTCTGAAACAGGTTAAGTGAAAAAAAAAAAAAGAAGTAACAAGAAACTCTTGTTCAGGAAATAAATTTCCGCACATGGATTTAGTTCTTTGCAGGAACAGCTAATCAGAACAACCTCCAGGCTTTAATTATCCACTCCTAAGTGCTCATTAACCAGTTGTCCAGTGAGGGTGAGCAGAGCTATTGATGCCAGTGATGCCCCCTGGCAGATTTTTTACCATCTGCACGTTGAAAACAGCAACTTAGCATAGAAGGCTCATGGATTCCTTAGTGAGGAGCATCAGCCCCAGCTACTTGGATTAAGTGTAAAGTGTCTGCCAGAAGACAAATTATTTCAAGTCTCCTCCTAATACTTATGCCCAAGAAATGAGAGGCTTTCCTCTCAAGAGGGATTGTGTGGGAAAATCTGTGTCTTCACTAAAATAAGATCCTGCTGTGTGAGATATATCCTGCAATCTTTAATTGTTCCCACAGCAGCAAAAATTCCACATTCGTTTCAGCAAAGTCTTTAGGTGGCTCCCAGCTACTCCTCTCGGAGGACTAAAGCCTTCCATCATCCTTCCATCCATAATATGCTTATTCCTATAAAATAGCAAGTGGTGTAAGACCACTGCCTCCTTGAGAGAGAGCCTGCATTTCTCACTTAGTGAGCAAACAACTGGAACCAATTAACCAACTCTTGAACTCAGTGAAATTTAACTAACACAGCACCATCTGGCATTGACTATCACTTCTCCACAGAAACACTTCAGTGTGGTGCTCGGTGTATTCAAAGTGCTTGCAAATGCAAGCATAATTAGGGAGGGTGGGACAGTGTATCTCAACTACTTCTAAGTGGAACCATAGTAGAACAAACTTTTTTGTTCAGGAAATGTTTTTGTCTCCCCCTCTGGATAGGTTTGTAGTCTTAATAACCATGCAATAGTAATTTATCTGTGAAATCAGGTCTTGTACAGGGACTTCAGAATGGCCACAGTACTTAACAGAGGTACTTTTTCTCCAGTTGAAACCTCGGTCACATGGATGTGAGTCCAAAACATTTCTGTCTGTTAATTCACTTGAAATCACACTTACTAATAAACGCTTCCCTAAAGCAGTTTCAAGTACAGGAATTTCCTACCAGGATTCTGTCACTCCTACGTAGCGTTCCAGCGCTATAAAACCTCTCTGCTGAAGCTTGTGCAAATATCCCACTGAGCAGAGATTAAACCCAGCGCATTAAACATGTTCCAGCAATTACTCTCCAACCCTTTCCCTACTCACCATGTGTGTCCTGATGGGTTTACTGACACAGCTACACAGCAAAGTTGTCTGCAAGGCTGCCATAGGTCTCATTTTTCATGGATATGAATAATTAAGTCCTGAAAACCGAGTAGGGTTTTTTATTTTTTTTTGTCTCTGTCTTGACTGTGCATGATTTTACACGT
The DNA here is from genome assembly GCA_013397755.1 of Cnemophilus loriae. Taxonomy (NCBI): domain Eukaryota; kingdom Metazoa; phylum Chordata; class Aves; order Passeriformes; family Corvidae; genus Cnemophilus; species Cnemophilus loriae. The sequence continues at coordinate 397,437 of VZTF01002177.1, forward strand.
GTAGACTGCATGGGCTGTTTTAAGGTACTTGTTTGGGTGTGTCACATCCTCGCTTCTCCTGAGCCGCACAGCTGTCCTGACAAACCTAAGAAGCTACTTTAATCTCTCACAGCTTGTCAAGTTAATATAATAGCACATAAAATAAAGGACAGAGGCGTCCCATTGCTTAGCAGTTGACCCGAGAATCACTTTTTAGCTCGTGTTTCCCCCTCCTGATCAGCGTTTGGTTACAATGCCCTCAGCCTCACTCCAGGACTCTCGAGTGTCACTAACGCTGTCTTTTACGGGACTGGTGCTGGGCCCTAGGAATCAGGTAACTAAATAAAGTCTGGTTCTCCACGACCCGTTCCTATCGAGGCACAGGACGGCGTTGGAGGGCCGGGGGAGTCTGGGCACAGGGAGATGCCCATGGCACAGCGCGCTTCGCACCCAGCGCGGAGGGGCGGCGCTGCGGCCCCTCACGGCCACGCCCTCGCGCTTCCCGCCGTCTCCATGGCGCGCGGCGCCCCGGCCAATGGGAGGGCGCGGCGCGGGTCACGTGCCCCCAGGCGGCGCGCGGCTGTCATGGCGTCCGGCGGGAGCGGCGCTGCCGAGGGGATGGAGCCGGCCGGGGGAGAAGGCGCTGAGCCCGCGGGCACCGCCAGCGAGAGCGGCTCCNGTGCGAGCTTTCTGACACAGCGTCCCTCTGCACGGCCCTGACCGTAACGCGGCGTGGGTTCAGTCCTTGCACTGAGTCCTGCATCCCAGCTGGACACGGCTCGGGAAGCAGAGGGGAAGGAGGGACTTGGCACATGCTTTAGCAAGAGTGGTGTAGTCTTTCTCTTTTAGCGTGCTGTCTTTTAGGAAATACTAAGTCAGAAGACAGTTCTGTAATAATACATATTTTAAAGTAATAAATGCAACCTCCAGCGTTTTAATTTGTTTGTATATTTTTCAATTTGGATGAAATTAAACTTACAAAAGTAACTTGGTTCCCTGCGTTAAAACAGCTCTGCATGACACTTCAAATGTGTATTTCAGGGTCTAATAAAGAAATGGCATTTCATTCAGCATGTTATTTTCATCATGCTGTGCAGTGGAGGGAAAAAAAAGATTTAAGTGGGAGAAGTTAGAATTGTGTTCAAGTGTACTTCAGTTTGTAGTTGCCCTGCACCTCTGGCTCAGAGACAAAGCTGTTATATTTACACCTACCTTACTTTATTCTTATATTTGTAAGGCAGAAATCAACCACAGAATTTCTGCCTGAAGCCATATGTTATTTTGTGTGTTTGGGTTTTTTCCTTTCCCAATTCTTTTCTCTAAAATGCCTTTTTACTGTTCATTCTTTCTATATGTTCGCTGGATAAGGCTGTCTTCCACAGTTCCCAGCACATAACACAATGTTTAATGCTCGTAATAATATGTTTAATTCTTACAGTAATTTATCTGTATGACGATTTATCCAGCAGAACTTGGATCCTTTCTTTCTAATGTATAAAAGAATGGACAATTTCAATCAGCACAGCTTTTCAGACATTTATCCCAGAGAGGAAATATCCGTGTGGGATCAATGAAACTACTCTTAGAGAAATGCAGGCCTTCAAGCTTTTTAGCTCCCATGACTGAAGCTTCCAATCCTAAGAGGCAAGTGGAGGTTATTGTGTAAGCGCTTGTTTCGACACAAGGGAAAAGAGATCAAAATGAGATTTTGGGTTTTTACTTTTATTTTTTTTCCTTTTTTCTTTCCTTGCTTGGTTTAAATCTATTGTGACACTACAGCATTAGGGGAAAAAAAACCTCTCCTCCTAGGTGCAGACTTCCTGTTTCAGACTTTGCTTTTCCAGATGATTTTGTGGACCTGTATTGGGAAAGTGAGAGTTTCTTTACAGTACATTTCCTTCTCTCTGGAGTTGTTCTGTTTGAGTGAACCCAGAGTAAACACCACACATGCCCACACAATTTTTTTTTTCCCTTGGTCCATATTGTTTTAATAAAAATAGACAACAAAGCTGGAGAACATGAGTGTATGAACTGATGTCCAGGCTGAAATTTTGACATATACCCCAAAGAAGAAACAGCTTTTCCGAAGATCACAGTCTCTTTTAAAGAGGAAATAAAAATGCTGTCATACATACAGGAGTTTCTGCTAATCTAAATGTTATTTCTTTGTACATTTCTAGTGTTTCCTTTTTTGTTTGGGTTTTTTTTTTTTTTTTTTTTTTTTTTTTTTTTTGGTGGGAGGAGGCTTTGATTGGTTGGTTTGGGGATTTTGTTTGTTTTGTTTATTTGGGGGTTTTGTTTGTTTTGTTTGGGTTTTTTGTTTGTTTTGTTTGGGTTTTTTGGTTTTTGTTGGTTTGGGGGGGTTGGGGTTTTTTTGTTGTTTGAATTTTGGTTTTTTATGGGGTTTTTTTTTTAGTTTGGTTTGGGTTTTTGTTTCGTTTTGTTTCTGCTTAATTTTGCTTACATATGCCGCGCTAGTACTCCTTAAAAAACAAACCAAGGAAAAACTCATCATGTCATGTCTTGCCTACCAGCTTCTGTGAGATGTTGGATCAGGTAGTGCGTGGCCTTGACAGCTTTTAGGTTCTATTAGCATTCTCATACTTTCTTGAGTAAGAGCTCAGGATTTTGAGTAAGACTCGGCAGAAATCGCAAACTTGGATTTATCCCTGACCATCAGGTATAGCCAAATTATCACAAGTGGTGGCTCTTCTTTTAAACTATCTTTTTGGGCAAAAAAGCTAGTAAGTGCAGAGGAGGTAGGTGATGTTTCTTACTGTCAGCAGCATCCATAGACTTTTCTCAGTAACTGAGGTTCCAGAAAGAGAATAATGCCAATGTTTTCTGTATTGTTAGTCCAGCCAGATATTCTGTTGAGCCCTTAAAGGTGCTCTGGTATAATGTTCTCTGTTCAGCTAAACTTTGAAACTTTATCCGTGTTTTTAAATTAATCTCTGTTTGAATAAAATTTGCACTCTTTACTCACTGAAATTAGTTCTAGTGTAAAATGTATGAATGTATGTTAACTTTAAACAATTATATTAATTATGAGGTAAATCTCCATTCTCGTTTTTCCTTGCATGATTTTTATGAAACAGGGAGACCTCTTTGTCATCTAGTCAGGAAGAATTAACTGGTCTTGCCTGTTCCTGAAAATCTTCCATACAGAACATTCCACATAATTAAACCTCTGAGTGCTCTTCTTACTTTGGCCATTATTGATCCTCATCCGTCTGGAGTAACACTCCATGGTTCACCTCGAGGTTCATTTGGTCTGTTGCCTCTCAGCAGGCATTTTTTGGTTGGTTTTCTTTTCCTCAGCCAAAAGAGTATGATTTCCTTCAGTCTCCTTCCCTTTCAAATATGTTTATAGGCTACTTAGTATTCGTCTCTTTGCTCTGGGTATGTTCCAGTTATTACATCTTTCTTGAAACGTACTACCCAAAACTGGACATGGCTGACACATCACCGTTGCCAAATTAGGACAAAAAATTTTTTGCACTGTGCTGATGATGTTTCTGCTATATCCTAGAGCTGGTTTGCCTTTTGCTTTGCAGCAGTGTCTTGCTCTTGATTTTGGGTGATCCGCGCCAGCTGCCAGAACTGTTTCTGTAGCAGTGCTGCCTCTTTGCATTTTTAGTGTGTATTTTTGCATATGCTGTGTGGAACTTGGCTTTTAAAAACTGTTACCTGGATTTCATCTTAGATTGTTTTGGGGTTTTTTTAATGTTAAATTCAAGTAATTTTTTAAATGTTAATCTTTTCTTTCCAAAGGGCTGGCAGTACAGTCTTTATTCCCATAGCATTACAGAATATCCTGAGGTAGAAGGAGCCCACAAGGATAAACAAGTCCATCTTCAGGCTCTGCACAGGACTACCTCAAAAATCATTCCCTGATTATATTACAAATTTATAAGGGAAAAAATAATGGGAGAGAACAAACAGAATGGAATTTTTTCTCTTAAGAGAAAGTCCCATCGTGCACATGAATGTATTTATTAATTAAAACTTGCATGTGGAAGAAGTGTTGTTTGTTTTCTGAAAAGAGAATACTGCTTTTTGCAATGGCTGTTTACCTCTAAGGCATTTGAAGAAACTGTTTTAACATGTGAGAGGGATGCCTTTCCTTACCTTATCCATCATTTATCTAAAACAAGCTCTAACCCTCATGGCAGACTTAAGGCAGTTGAGCTGTCAGTGTTCAGGAGACAACTATTTTTTTTTCCTTTTTTTTAATTTAACCTTTGCACTCTCTCTGTCCCCTCCCTACTTAAAATAATCAGATGTCACTTGCACCAGTGATCCTCCTTACCAGAGCTCACTGATGATTCTTCTTTCCTTTCCAGTGACCTTGAGCCTGAGTGGTTGGATAGTGTGCAGAAAAATGGGGAATTATTTTATTTAGAACTGAGTGAAAGCGAAGAAGAAATTCTGCTTCAGAACAGCTGTCCAGAAATGCCAGCAGTGAATCATGTCAGATTTCGTGAAAATGAAGCTGAAATTATTCAAGAGGGATCACGAAAGGAAAGAAAGTATGAACTGAAGAAATGGACCAAAATGCTGAAAAAGAAGAGTCTTTTACCAAAGCGTTCTGGTAAGAAAGGCAGTGGAAGCTGCAATGTGCACCCCTCTGGTCCTACTTCCATATTGAAACACCAGTCTGCTCAGAAAATGGGTGTCACTGTTCAGCAGAAGTACAAAGATGTGTCTGTTTATGTAAATCCCAGAAAACTCTACAGTGCTGGTGAAGAAGAGCAGCAGAGGCTGCTGGAGGCCTTAGTAGGGATTGTCCATCAGTCTTCCTGGAGCAGCAGAAAAATGGAAAAACAAGGCAGGAGGGATAAAGCCACCAGAGGAGTCAGTGAAGAGAAGCTTGTGGTACATGGCTTGGTGCCAGGTAGTGCTGCAATGAAAACAGGTCAAATCCTGATTGGTAAGTAACTGAAGGAATAGCTAACTTCTACACTCTTCCTTTAATATGAAGATTTATGGATTTTTTGCTGTTAGAGGCAGCTGACTTGAATATTCCTGAGATGTAAGCAACTATATCAATTCTTGAGGTATTATTTTAAATCAGTGTCATTGCATCTGATGGTTTGTTACCTGGTCAGTTCTACTGTATTACTGATTTTAAGAACATGTGGCGTAACGGGAAAGTTGTTAGTACAGTAATGAGGTGACCATCCTTTAGAGTTCAGAGATTGAGCAGCTTGGAGCAAGAAATACCCCACCACCACCTTTAACTTAGGATTTTAACTGAGGATTTGCTCAGTAGATAAGTGGGACTGGGGAAAACCTACAGTCTGCCAGATACTGTATTTAATTTTCATTCTTTTGCACAGCATCCCCCTTAGATAAAAAGTTTTACCATATATATGCTTTAAATGGATTTTGTATCATAAAAATGAGGGGAAAAAAATACCGAGTAAGATATATTCGTATGTTGCAAACTTTCTGCACAGCCTTGTTTGGTTATTTTTCTGTTTAGCAAGCCTAAAAGCAGCTTCCTCAGCAGTTGTGATTTCGAGACTCTCCAAATCCATAGCAGGGCTGCAGTTTGGGGAGGCAGTGAGCCAGTACAGCCTTTGTGTTGGTTTGGCTGCTCGGACACTTCCATGAGCTGATGAAATAACCTGGCAGGAAACTAACCCAGAAGAGAAATTGGCTGTCTAGTATTTTGCCGGTGCAGTAAGTTAAACTTGGGTCACAGAAGGTCTGACAGGCACCCAAACGTGAATGATGGAGGGGAATGAACTGCTGTAAGGGGCAGTGAGGGAGCAGAAATGCTCCCACTCCCAGCATTGAGGCCACTCAAAACTTGGCACTCACAGGACATCAACCTCGGAGACAGTAAATGTGAAACAACCAGACCACATCTCTAAAGGGTGAAAGATTACGTAATTACCTTTGAAGCTGGTTGCTCACAGAGTGGGAGAGCAAAGATGTGATGTTGGTTAGAAGATCATTAAAAATCTTAATGCTAGAGTAGCACAAATCCCACGAAGTCAGCATCAGTGCTTTTGAAATTCCAGTGTTGTGTGTGTAAAAAGGCACATCGTGCTTCGACTGGCTGATTGTTCCAGCACGTGTTTTTGGTAGAGATGCTAAAGAATACTCCAGAGGGAAAATTGGATAACTTTCAAATTTTACCAGCAAGAACTGATTAGTCAAGAAGTGGGGGATGTGGGCTGAGGGGGAGGAGAGAGCGAGTTTCAACTTGATCTGCTTAATGGTATTTAATCTAATTAGTGTAAGAGTGGGTGTTTGTAACCTGTAAGTTAATTTTGGGACACAGATTTGTACATAACATTTTTGTGAGAGCAGGTATGAAGTCAGAACAGTGTAGGCAAGTACCAGATCCAGGAGATCAAGCTGACCTAACCAGAGATAGTATTTCATCTGCTTCACTTAATGCTTCCCAGAGGTAGTGAGGACAAAAACTGTGGGGTTGTTTTGTTTGTTTCAAATAGAAGAACATTTAGGTTAATCTAAGAAGAGTCTTTAATATGTCCTAGGCTATCATCAAGCCTTGCCGTGTTTTTTTGCACATTGAAAACGAAATAGTTTTAAGCATACTGGGGTTATTCAGCTCTTAACTGGGAAAATGAGCTGTATTCAGTGCCAACAGTGGAAAATGTATAATTTTCATATAAAAATACTTTCAAATTATATATCTATAGTGAAGCTGAGTACTCTGGAATTTTTATGTGGCGTCTAGAAATAGGGATGCTTTGCATAAATTAGATGTTCAGATTTCAGTGTTGTCTGCATAAAGAATATACAGTTTAAAAAAATTCTGTTTTGTCAAAAATCTGTCCGGTTTGCTGCTTCTGTGCAGGACATCACAGGCTGGGATAGCTGTGCTGTACACCCAAAGCCTGATGTAGAAGCAACTATAATTCAATAGATAGCTCCTCAGATGGTCACAGGAGCCGAAGTTGGACAGAAAGTTCGAGAACAATAACGGTAGAACTTTGCCTTTCAGTTGTTCTTGATCAAAGTGGGTTTTAGGAGTCATGTGGAGAATTGTGGAAACAGCCAGTAAAGGACATTTCTGTGGTCAGTCTAAAACTGAAGAATTAGCACCAAAGGGAGCAGTTTCTTAAGCCATCACAAATGAGGAATACCTGATCAGCACAGCACGATGCCTGCTGGCTGGTCTGGTTATAACTTTGTTCATCTTCATTGACGTGTATGTGCATAAACATTAACCTGTTCTTGTTTGGCTTTATAATATTTCAGTGGCCTTCAATGGTCCAGACCAGCTTGGCAGTAGTCTTTTGTGAGGCAAATCCAAACTATATTTTCCTTTAAAAAATACATCCTTTAAAATGACATCTGCTTGTCTTCCTGGTGACCAGTTTGCAGCGCTCATTTTGATTCACAAAGTGGTTTACGCTTCAACATTTTTAGTAGAAATAACTTCTTTTTCCATCCTTAATAATCGCTTTCCTCAGGTGGCTCCTCTTATTTGTTTTGAAATGTGTATTCCTTATGGCTTTGAACACTTAAAACATCTGTTTATTATTTGTGCAATACACTTTAATTTTTGGTTTTAAGATTGCATATGGAAGTCGTAAGTCTTGTTGCTGTGCTTTATTAACCAAGTGGAATGCAGGCGCTGACCATATGAAAGTAAATGCAACAGTTTTGCAAGCTAAAAAACCCTGCTGCTTTGTAACTCTAAAAAGATGGCACTCTGTCCATGTGTTGTTTATCAGTTCATTTATCTTTTCTTTTTATATTTAGCAGGCCAGCATCCATCTTGAATTTTCAAAACAGAAAAGCCCTCGTTGGTTTTTAAACTCGTCGCCACTTTCATTTTGGTTAAGATCAAATACAGTTGCTTCTATCTCTTGCTTTTTAAGTGTCTTTTGTATTTTTGGCAAAACATTTTCCTTGTTTAAGTTAATTTTTAACAGTATGCAAAGCTTGGTCTGCTATGGAAAACTTTGAGCATATCTTCAAAGAGGAAAAGCTTCTCAAAATACTCACATTTAGATCCAGACAAATAAGGGTTGTGATAGGTAATGCCATTATAATTTGGTTCCCACCCCCCTCCAAATTGAAACCTGTTAGATTCACGGCAGGGAAAAGTTCTTGTAAATGCTGGTGAGCATCATCTTTACCATAGTAAAAATAAAAAAAAATAATTTTGATGACACTGAAAATACAGCAAAGCTCTTTTCACTAGCAGAGCGTACTGTTCTTATCCTCTTTGAAAGTATCTTGTTGCTCTCATCACCAAATAGCTCAGCATGAATCTTCTCACTTTATCAGTACATACAATTGTCAAAAAATTGTGAAAACTCCCCACTGGCAAGAATTGTGTCTGATAGTAAAGATGGGCTATAATAACCCAGTTTTGAACACGTATGCAAAAGCTACAGCTGCTGTTGCAAGCTTCAGTTGAACGGTCCATATCCTTAGAGTCCTGTCAGGAAAAAAAGCCCTTGAAAGGACCAAAATACTGGGAGAGTTTGAGATTTTTATGTGGAATTACCATACGTGGTGTATTTGTTGAAAAAACTCTCCAGAGTAGAGATGTTGGGCTCACAAGATGGAAGCAGAGCTTGTGTAAGCTTTGCTGTGTTCTCACTGTGGCGTTTGGGATGTGGCTTTTGTTCTTTTAATCTCCTCGTGGAGCACAGCAACATTGGTTTGGATGAAAGCAGCCTGCTAATGTATAAAACAAGCAATTGATCTGTCTTTCCTCAGTAGGAATGCATTCCATACTTTGCCTTTTTTGGAAAGGCCTATGGGAACTTTTATAAGTGCTCCCACCAAGTCATTACCAAGAACGGAGAAAGCTAAATATCAGGATTCCATGACAAAAGTGACCTCCATCCTCTCCCATGGGAACAACTTGATTCTCATGATTCCAGAAAAAATGTGCACTTCCCATCACAGCGTGGAAGTGGTGCTCGCTTGCCAGTGTCCCTTGGCTTAATGCAATGGGGATCTGCTTTTAGAAACGGTGCTTGCAGGTTTATCTCTAGGGAAGGGATGATTAACAGAAGTCACAGTCTTGTGCCTCAAGTGGCAAAGAGATAGGCAGTTCTGAAGTAAACATTGTAGGGATGTCAGCGGTGCCAAAGACTTTCCTAAACTTTGTCCTTCAAGGGGCAGGAATAATTCCATTGGCTGTGTGCAGACTGGGTGTTTGAGATCAACACACACTGGTCTTAGCTGCTTCTGACTGGACGGGAGAAGTCCCTTCTGATAAGGATAAATAAAATAGAAGGAATTCCTGCCTCACCTCTTCCTGTTTCATCACTCAAGTAAAATTCAGTCCTGCTTCATTGTGCAGAGAACACGTATGGATGTCTTACAGTTTCTTTGTGAACTGAGAATCTTTCCACAGTGAATGACAGAACTCAAAAGCTTGATCATTCATTATTATGGGATTTAAGTAAAGCCTACTTCATTCCCTAAAGAGAATCTTAGAATTGTAGAACAGTTTGGGTTGGAAGAGACCCTAAAGATCTTCTAGTCCTAGCCCCACACTAGACCCATCCAACCTGGACTTGAACACTTCCAGGGATGGTGCATCCACAGCTTCTCTGGGCAACCTGTGCCAGGGCCTCACCACCCTCACAGGGAAGAATTTCTTCCTAATAGGCAATCTAAGATACTTTCTCTCAGAAGGACGTGTATTTTTTCTAAAGATAGATTTTTTTACTTAAGGAGTGGTATTCTGGAGCTGCCTGAAGAAAATTCACTTCCACTATTGCAGTGGCTCACTGCATCTCTGAAAGTGGAACCGAGTGATACTTTGTTCTGATGTTTCTCTCTGTATCTGTAATTCAGTGATGTTTTAGTTTGGGATGGTTTGACTTAACTCTGCAGACCATCGAGTTAGACCAAAACTTAAACAATTGCAAACGCTCTTTACACTTTGTTTTCATTTAACCTGAATTGTTTCAGCATTAGGTAAGTGAAATTAGATTAAACTTCATACAATTGCATTAATTTTTTGACATAATTAATGTCTGAAGCCCTAAATCAGTCTGTCTTTCTGTAAGTTTTTCACACTGCTAAAGGGCAAGGAACAATTCTCAAATAAAATGTAGATGTCAAGCTCTTACAAAGTAAGACTTGCATGTATAAACACTTTCACAGCAGTTAATTATCCCACTGAGTCGATCTTGTGGTCATGTCCTGCTTTAAAAATACTCTGGGTTCGTAATTTTACACAGCCCATACTTTGCCCAGTGATGTCATTTATTCTGTTACTTCATAGTCTCTATTCTTTGACCGCTGTTGTGTGTGGCAAAAAGAAAAGTAGCAAAAAATGCAAGCACCCACCCTCCCTGCCTCCACCCCCAGTTCTCCATACTAATCAGTAGAGATTTTCTCTGTTGTGTATCAAGTTGCTTTTCTTTGATAGTGATACAGCATTTTCTGGCAGGAGGAAGGCAGCCTTACAGGACTGCTTGGGCTGTTTGCTCTGGAAAGTTGTTCCATGTATGGTCCATGATTACATTTTTACCAATTGGATGGAGTAAATATTTAGTGCTGCAACGAAAGTTTTACATGTGTACATTAGGCATTGAATAAATAAAACACTTGGACTATGTAACATGTAAATACTGATGGCTCTTCTCCTTTCCAAGTGTCTTTGTCTATTCCACCCTGGGAGATGGGGTTCCAGAAGATTCCCTCAAGTGCCAAGGTGTGGATGTCTTCACAAAGTGTGTGCAGCTCCTCTGAATGTCTTCATAACAGAATTCCTAAGGATCCAGTCAAACAAACAGACCACAAACAACTTTTGTTAAGGCAGATGAGTTTAAGATTAGTCCAAGAGCAATTTATGCTTTCTCTTGTAGTTGTGAATAATGATCTTTAATACAGTGTTCTTAAGAAAGAACATAGTAATCCTGTTTATAATTCTTGTTATATTAGAGTAGCCTGAGTGCTCTGCTTTTCATTACTAATTTTCATGTCCTGGGGCTCTGGCATGGACTTACTGAGTTCCTTTTAAATACTGTTTAACTTTAAGCTTTTCTGTCTTTGAACTACTGTTGTGTTGAAGATTTGACAGGCTAAAATTTAACTGTGCTGTGCATCAAGAAACACAGAGGTTAGGGAGAGAGCTGTTTCTTGAAAGAGAAAAAAATTAAACATTTTAATGTGTAGAATGAAATGTAACCTTTTCTTGATTTTGCATTCAGAAGGAGTAGGAATTAATTTTCCTTCAGTATAAAAGAAGAGTGAGCAGTTGGTTATTGCCTGGTGTATTAAAGAGGAACATTGCTTGCATTTTGGAGGTATTCAGTATTTCCTTACTGATGGTTAGTTAAGAAGAATGTTCTGTCTCTTGTTGGCCGTGATTGTGTGTTGCACTGATTTTGAGCAATTGACCTTGTACCTGGGAAGAATTCCAGTTGCGTTTGAAGATACTTAACAACAAGATAGAACATAGAAATAATGGTAAGTCTTCTTCTAAACTTGAACATTCTGTTGCCTTTAATAGATTCTCAGGGAATGGAGAGACCTTAGAGACTCAGGCTGTGCTTTTCCATAGTCTGCATGTCATTATCACTGTGTCAGTTTGAGCTGAGCAAGTCTTCTCCCTGGAAAATTGAAATACACACTGAACCTTACAGTGGTTCAGTGCTTTATTTCTGCAGTTGATCACATCTTTGTTGCCAACTCAAGGCTTAAAATATAACTACACTAAACATGCACATTTGCTGCAAATCCATATCCTTTTTCTAATCCCTTTCCACTGCTCGAGTGATGAACGCCGTATTAATAATCTTGGAGAGGATGTGGAGGTACATTTTAGGGGAGTCTCTGTGCAGCTCAAGCAAAATGAAGCTTGATTTTCAATTTGCTCTTTCGGAGGAGCTCTTGGTATTTTTAGTTGACACATAAGAATGGCCTTGGAATCGAGTCACTTTCAGTGTTAAGTAAGAAGCTAATTTCTTTATTGCCCTTTGCACAGACAGAAGATACAAGCTAGAAACTAATCAAGTTTTTTACGAGAGAAAGCAGAGACAACTGAAAGTGTCACCAAAGAAAATCAAGTAGAAAATAAGGCCTATTTTGTTACTCTGAAGTTGAATATTTGCCTCTGAAAAGCAACTAATGGACCATCATGTCCTGCTGCCACTGGCAGTCGCTTCTTACATTTCTTGTCATAAATTTGTGTTGCCTCATCTTAGGTATTTTGCTCTAGGTAGCCTTATTGGAAAGTTATAGAAATTCTCCAGCTAGGGTCGGCAGAACCTTCAGATTTCCACTCTAGCTGCTTTCTCAGCTAGGCTCTGCTCACCTCATCTTTAACCAAGAGGTTCTTCATTTCCCGTGGTTGCTGCAGTATCACTTCTGTGTATCTGATCTCATTTGATTTCTTGAGCACAGGTGAATAGAACTCTTAGGAGTACTCTGGATGGGATCACTCACCTACGTTCCAAGGAAAGGCTAAAAAATGAATGGTCAAAAACCCTTTTATTTTTACTTTCCAATTTCTGTTCCTTTTGACAGGTCTGTGTAGTTTTATCTCTTGAATGTTATTTTACTGTTATGTTTTCTAGCTTCACAAGTTGGTTTTCTTTTCCACAGGTCTCATATCCCTCTTGCACACTCCATGCTTAAACGTGCATCTTTTTGAGGGAGATGAGGCCAATCATCCCAATGATGATTACCAATTAATTACCACTGGGATACTTTTTGAGAATATTTTCCTTTACTTCATGTAGAAATCCCAGTTTGATTTTTCTGCTTTAAACTGGAATGCGGATTTCAAGTTTGTAAGCTATAATTTGGTTCTGTTTGATTTTGTAAGTGGTGCCTTTAATTTTTCAAACCTTTTCTTTTTGCAGTTAATGACTTTGTCTTTGGGACCCCAAGGGGGTTTTTTTCCCCATTTCCAGTGATAGTAAGGGTGTCAGATGTAGAAAACACAAGATGCGGTTAGGCAGGAAAAACTGGAAGATAAAAACATGGAGAGGAGGAGCCACAGCAGGGGACAAGGAACGGAAGAGAAAGGACTAAGTTGTGAGATTTATTGTGTTTTCTGGTCAGTTAACAAGAGTGATACAAGCCTGGAAGGAGGGAAGAGGTTTGGAGAGTTATTATACAGGAGGGCCACCAAGATGATCAGAGGGATGGAGCACCTCTCTCATGAAGAAATGCTGAGAGAATTGGGGTTGTTCAGCCTGGAGAAGAGAAGCTTCACAGTGACTTATTTGTGGCCTTGGGGTACGTGAAGGGAGCATACAGGAAGGACGGGGAGACACTTTCTGCAAGGGCATGTAGTGACAGGACAAGAGGGAATGTCTTCAAACTGACAGTAGATTTAGGTTGGACATTAGAAAGAAATTGTTGACTCTGAGGATGGTGGGACACTGGAAAGGGTTGCCCAGAGAAGCTGGGGATGCCCCATCCTTGGAAGTGTTCAAGGCCAGGTTGGGTGGGATTTGGAGCAACCTGGTCTAGTGGAAGGTGTCCCTGGCCATGGCAAGGGGTTGGAACGAGATGGTCTTCAAGGTTCCTTCCAACCCAAACCACTCTTTTTTTCTGTGATTTTTGTAAAATGATACGAATGTGGCCATGAGGGCTTGAGAGCACTGAGGTAAGAGACTAAATGTGGTAAGTGTTGCATGTAGCAAACACCTACTTAAATGTAACAAACAGACATTTATGACAGCTTGAATAGCATATTAATTTTTTAAATAAGACACTGTTTTGCTCTGTTTTGTGGTGCAGTAGCAACTGAATTTCTCATTTCTTGTCTGTTCCACCTCCAGGAGATGCTCTTGTTGCCGTAAATGATGTCGATGTGAATTCTGAAAACATAGAGAGAGTTTTGTCTTGCATTCCAGGTCCTATGCAGGTACAGTAGTTGAACATTTATTCCAAAAATCCCCTGTAAAAGCTAGTACTGCTTCTAGCCTTTTTTTCCCTGAGGAAACAAAATGTAGGTGGCCTTTTTCTCAGAACTGCCTCCGTTACCTTTTGAATGCATTGCTTGAGTTCAGTCAGAGTAGAAATTTCAGAGTTTAATTGTGATAAGTTACGTGAAAATAGGTAGGTGCTGATGTCTAGCTTAAAAATAAGTGTCAGCAGAATAGTAGTGGATTTTTTTTTGCCAATTACTGTATTTAAAATAGTAATAAGTGCTCTGAAAATACTTACATAGAATAATTATATCTTCATCAATATAAACAAGACTCACAAACCACAAGAGAGTAAAAACAAGCCTGAATTAACAAGCAGTGCTATTAAAAATATTTAAGAGCATTTAAATGGTGAAACTGATACTGCTTTAATATTTAAATAGAAAAAGTAATTCTTGGGGTTCTAAGAGATGTTAGATTGAATACTTTTAACATCTTTCAAAACTCATCAGTGATGAAATTTATAGAAATCAGTAGTAAAAATTGAAACAAAAAAAAAAATTCCAAAAAAATCTGACCTGATGAATGATGTTACTTTCCCCAAAACTTGCTGCATGTATCTTTTCTTCTAGCTGAATAATTTTGGAGCTCTAATGAAGAATTAAATAAGTAATGAAGAATTAGATAGCTATTTCAGAACTAAGCCAGGAGAGTGTTACTTATCTAGTATGTTAGTAGCATAAAATTGAATATTTTGAGTTATTCTGCTTAAATCCACCTCCTGATGGACATGAAGACATGATAAAAGTTGAAACTTAGAGGAATGAGCAGGAGAAGGTTAAAAATTAAAGTGTCTCTTGGTAGTTTTTCTTCAGGTAGAATATATGAGGTGCTGATAATAACAGAGATGTTTTACAGTCCAGAGATTTAAAAAAGTGGAAATTTTATGTTTTCTTGAACACAAAAGTTCCGTTTGCAACTTACGTGGTGCAAGTTCCTGTGGAAATACATCTGCAGCTGCAGTGAGATTGAGTACTGGGATGTCAGTTCAGGAGGCTTTCCAAGATATTTGACAGCCTGAAGTTTGCCTGAGCTACTGGAGTTGTGGTCAGGTACTGGCAGAGCTCCATGGGAGAAAAACCTTCTCTTGTCCGTCTTTGACCAAATACGGAGTTGCTGTAACTGTTATTAAATACAGAATGATTAAAAAGGCAGAGATGACACAGTTTGTGTAATTGTATCCTGGCTAGATGAAGGTATAGGTATTACTTGTTGCTGAAATGCAGTGCAGCCCTTTGCAGAGCAGGTCCTTGTGGTGCAGTGTCAGTGTTTGCACTGTCAGTAAATCTGTCAAGCAGGCAGCGATTACTCGAAATGTGTAACAGTTTGTCATGGTGGCTTTCCAAATCCTTTCATTAAAGTGCAATTATTCCTCTTCTACTGTGCAGTTTGAGTCAAGCCAGACAAGTGGTGGCTAGAATAGACCAGTGCAGATTTAAATACAGACTTCTGGGTTTTTTGCAATGCACAGTACACTGCAATCATGCTGCTGAAGGAACAGAGGGTTGTTGTAGCTGACATTTTGTAATACAAGCAAAATTGTTACAGTGTTCTCATTCATCTTACCTTGCAAAATATCAAAAAAAAATGCAGTTTTAAAGCCTTTTTACTTACGTATAAGTTATTTCCTTAAGTGAAGTCACTATTCTTCTGGATTCATGTTAAAAATTGCTGGAATTAATTTCAAAAACTTAACTACCTAGATTCAAGTGCACCATGTGACATAACATATTTCATTATTATATTTCCAGAATTTTTTCTTACCTCAGTTTAGGCAACTAGATCTAGGCTTGTAAGGGCTAGTTTAGTGCATTTACTGAGCAACAGAAGTCCTTTTTTTTACATTTCTGTAATCAAAATAGTTGCTGTTTCCCAGCACCACAAGACAGAGAAGACAGAATAGGAAGGGCAAGATATGCTAAAGGTGTATACTCTTCTTGACTCTGATACTCAGAAGTTACAGGACCATTTTACACAAAACTTTCTAAATATATTCAGCCTGAGGCAGACATCTAGAATCAGAAATTTCAGCCTGAAATTTTGAGTTACAGTTGTGCAGGCCATAAGCACATGGCAAACAGATACTGAAAACAGGAAGCAGCAGGCAATCTTTAAAAGGAAGGCAGTGCCCCCAGCTCTGTCTGTAATAAAATCCATATTCCAAGCCATGCAGCTTTCTTGCAGATGAAATCATGCCTTTCTGGGGCAGACCAGTGGTGCAACAGCTACATTTTCTCTTTCTACACTGAGAAATGTATCAAGAGTATTAAGAAACTAATTAAATCCAGAGTGACCTTCCAATCATTACTTTCCAGCTTCCAGCAGTTAATAGTAAAGGACTTGTAAAATCAGTTAAGGGTTTCTATGTTCTCCTTTGTTTCTTAAAATTCCTTTGACCTCCACAGCATCTTGGATGAGTGATTTGTGTAATCGATTTGTATTATGTTAATTATCATTGGTTTTCAAATTGCCACCTAATAAAGTGCATGTCATACCCCCATGTTCCTGTGTTATCAGAAAAAGTTAACTGTCCACGTCTTACCCTGCCATGGCTGTGGAGGGCTCTGTCATGTTCCACTTTGTCACCTTTCCTGAGCAGCAAATGATGATGCATGTCCCCCACAGTTTGCTGTTCCTGCCACCTTCTTGCCATTTGATTAAATTCTTTTTGAGAACTGTTCTAAGTAATGAGAATGCATGCATGATATATAGAGTGGAATATTAATGCTTTTCCCATTCTTCATGTCATGTTCTTTTCTGTTTTCTGTTGTGCATTGAACTGATTTTCTTCAGGAGAAATGGAATCAAAGCTGTGGAAGGTTTCACAGTCAGTACTTATAAAAGGGGACTTCAGTAGTCATATTTAATCAGATCCTGTGCACTGCTCAGGATGAAGATTCATTTCTTCTCCACAAATAAAAAAAAGTAGTTTTTTAGGATACGTAGAAATGCAGTCTCTTGGTCCTTTTCAGGACCATTACAGTGGTGTGGGAGGGAGCATGGATGACTCCAGGTTGAAAGACAGTTAAAGTTCTGCTCAGTCCAGTTTGTTTTGAGCTCTTTCCTGGAGGATCATATGGTTGTGTCTCTAAGACAAGACAGACTAAGTTTGTTTTTTTAAAAAAATTGAGAGACTAAAAGATAGACTGCAGCAAGAATGACATCTGTGTGTCATTAGCGTAGAGACTGTAGCCTGTCATGAGTAAATGTCCACAGACAAGACGCAGTAGAAGTTAAGAGAAATAACTATTGAGCCTTGAGGAAATCTGTAAAAAGTTAAACAGGATATGAGGAAAATGTTCTGAAATATATGCAGATGGCATGACAAAGAAACAGAACCGAGTCTCAGAATGCTGGAGAAGAAAACATACACTTCTGAAACGATCAACTATCAAGTTACTGGGTCTTAGAAAGCAGCTGCATCTTAGCTGGGTGTTCCTGCTCCTCGAGCCCTGTTCATGTGCAGTGTCAGGAATCAAAACTGAACTGATGAGGAGAGGGCGAGGGATGAGTACTGTCAGAAAAGAAAGGGGCAGCACAGGACAGGAGAGCAGGATTGGCTGCAGTGCTGTACCAGGGAGGAGGAAGAGAAAGGAGAAACAAGGCTGATAGCAGCCAAATAGGAGAGGAGAAAATCAATGGAAAGTGTTGGGAGAGGGAGTAAAGTGGAAGGCGAAGGTGGCAACCAGTGACATAAATGTAGCTGTAAGTGTTGACAATGGCACTTCTCTCCGAGCTAGTTTGACAGGCAGTGGGTGTTTCAAAACATCATTATTTCTTGCTGCCACCCCTCTTCTGATGTATGTGCCCACACATACACAATTACAAAAATTACCTGTTTTTAAATGGATGAATTACCTCTGCTTGAGCTTCTCAAAAGTTATCGCAACTGGGAAAATATAAATGGATTTTGCTGCATCAGGCTAAACTGCCACTGATTTTAACCAAGAAGCAGGATTTGGTGTGATGTGTTATGTTCAGAACTTCCCAGTCAATAGGCATGTTACAGGTATTTCAAGGCAGACGAACAGCCGTGAGTGAAAACATGAGAAAGATTGAACTAAGAGCATGCCTACTTAGTCCAAATATATCTTCAGTCACTTTGAAGACTGATAAAAAATAAGAATCTCATCCAAAAACATAAATGAATTTTTTTCTCCTTGGAAATTACAATTTTATGCTCAATCAAGAGGTACGTGTTTCTCATATCTCCTCCTTTCATACTTAGGATAATGTGTTCATTCACAAAAAAACTAAAAAATCACTTTCATCACTGCTGAGACAACTAACAAACATTATTTTTGTAAGTCAGGGCTTGAAAAAGTAGGTCTATAAAGCAAATTTTGAGACATATTTCCACATCAAGTTTGGGTTATGTATTGCTTGTGTGTCACAAAATACGCATTTATTCTAAAATTCCTGGGTTTTAATTTATTTGGGAAATAAGGGACAGTAATCATCATATGATTTTTTGGCAAAATAAGCTTGATCATCTAAACTTTTAAGGTTTTATTTAAGAGAGGATGTTCTGTTTGTGTTTTGATCTTTTGTCTTCTGAAGACAGCATAGCAAGGGATGTAAACAATTTTTATGCTATTTGTTAGTTGTGTCAATTGTTAAATACAGCCACAAAACTCTTCTTTAGTTAGAGAAGGGAAGTTAACATATTGAAAATGTAAGATTGACAGAGTTCTGCTGTTACAATTTAACAGATTTTTGCAGTCCAGTGTAAATTTAAATTGCTTTAAGTGCAAATGTGTCAGTGCACTCAAAATGGCAAAGAAATGCTCAAGAAAGAGCCTTCAGGATATGTACTTAGGAAACTGCTGACATTTTGAAAGAAGTCAAATATTCTGTGTGTTTCAAAGGCACGGGAATGGGTTTTGTGTTCAAACAAAGCCAGAGCAGTAAGTATATTTTTCCATTCTCAAAACCATAAGAATTAAGTATGAAAACACAGCAAACCACATGCTTACTCACATGGTTCATAGAGCATGTAATAGCTGGCTTTGTCCTTTGTAATAGATGGTTATGTAATGCCGAATGTATAATTGGTTTTCTTGAAACAGCAGGAATTTAGTTTGCTTACATCCTCATCAGTAAAGCTGAGGCTGAGAAAACCTAACCTCTTAAAGGGCTCAAACTGCATCTGTTTCATCTGATACTGGAATGTAATTGCAAGTACAGCCTCGTTTTCACAGTAATTAATTACCTTAATAGGTTAAACTGACATTTGAAACCTCAGTATTTGAGCCCGAAGGAACTTCTCAGCAGAGGAACAAACAGGCGCAGTCAAGTATGAACAACCTGGTACGGCTCCTGTGGGGAGAGGACAGTTTGGACCTTCAGCAGGCTGTGCAGGACGTGCCTCACATTGTCATGTTCCTCACGCTGAAACTGGACTCTGAGACATCCAAGGATGAGGTATGTGGCTGACTAAATAAATCTGACGTGAGAGGTGACAACTGACCACGGCAGCTGCTATGGCATTTGGTGTAAATGGATAAATAAAAAATCCTGCCAATGGTTTGGAGTTGTGAATCAACCGTAAAATACCCATTTTGGCAGAAATAAGGCCTGAAATTCCACTCGGGAAGAATCAGCATCACTGCTGACAAACTCTTAACTGGCCTTGAACTCAGCTGAGCAGCAGCAGGTGAGGAGAGCAGCCAGGGTGGGGACTGCACAGCCGAGGTGCATTCCCCAGCGCCGAGCTGTCTCTAGGATGCTCACTGGGATGTTTTCAACACCGGGATCTGCCTAGTCAAAAAAATACTCCCCGCAGGAGCTATTGGCAGTCCACATCCATAATCTGTCTGGCTCCTCCTGTTTTGAAATGCTAATGTGCCTTTTCTTAGAGGGCTCTGGCATGTCTGCTGTTAGCAGTCAGCTGCTGATTCTTGCTTGGGCAGCATTTTAGAGCCACTGAAGTATTTTTGCTTTGTTCTGTAAAGCTTCCTTTCACATCTCTTTCCTTTTTGTGTTCTTCAGGAAGGTTTTGCCAGTGTACATGTAAGCCATGGTAAGTTTGTGTAGATGTTGTTCAAGATGTAGCCATAGCTACAAATACTCCTCTCCACGCAGGGGCACAGAGCTGAGGTTGGCCTCTTGCCCAGTCTGGAAATGACAAGTGGACAAAGTGGACTTCTTAGGAACAGACATTTGGGAAAAGACTCTTCTCCCCTGTGTGAATTCTCAAATTTAGCATTGTGTCCCAGTGATCTTGTATTATCTGTGGTGAGGAGACATCAAACAAAGCACAGGTTTTTCCAGTCCCCAGGGACTAAGACGGCAGGACAGTGATGGAGTGGGGAGCAGAAGGAAAACATTTTGCCTTCTCTCCCTTGGAATTTATCCTTAGATTGACATACCTTTACTTTTTTTTATACTGTTTTTCAATTGGTACAAGTCTACATTCTGTTGGTGATGTGTAATGGAGAAGAAGTGTTACCATTACATTAAATGAGGTTTAATTTTATTTTCTAGAGACAGAGCTGAGGAGAACCATGGAAAATTACATGATACCATAATATGTAGTAGTCCAAGACTGCTGTGTTGTGTGGATAGAACACCTATAGACAGTTGCTGTAGACTTAAAGACCAGTGTTTTCTTGACCATGTAAACTTTATGAAATGTTAAAAAAAAATAATATCAGGGCCTCTGGCTCCTCTCTTACACATGTAAATTCCTGATTGCTATTCCTGCACTTCAGAGTAAAGTGGTTTCTTGCCCCATTGTTCCTCTACAACTCTCCCAAGAAACGGGATTAATCTCGAACATTGAGCAGAGGTAAAAAAGGGATTGTAATGCCCTTGTTGTCCCTTCACAACATGGAATAATTGTCTCCTGAGGAGTCTTGGCAATTATGCAGCCCCAAATATGTTGAGAGATGCTTTGCTGATACAATAGAGCTCTTTATAACATTTCCTTACAAAAGAATGCCCCCTTCTTTAAGGCGTTTGTCTTTAATTTCATTTTCTGAACTTCAGGCAACTTCTATCCTGTAGATGCACTGTCCCAGATTTAGTTTAAGCAGTACTTTAAATGAAGTTATGGTACACCAAAGCCATCCTGCACAATAAAAATATAATGATCCTTTAAGAAGCTGCTTTACCCATATTCAGAGGATGCACAGTATGCAGATCACATCCGTGTAAACTATGGCAACTGGAACTTGTAAATAATACTTCTGCTTGTGAGCTTTTGGCACCTAAAATAGAATTAATGAGCTTTAAGACTTGTAAGCTCTGTCTGCTCAGCTGTACAGGGAAGTAGTGGTGGAGATCATTTGGGATGTGTGTATGCCTGTGGGGGGTGTCCCTATGGTAACAGTTTCAGTAAGTAAGGTCAATCCTGCCTTTTTTTATATTTTAGTTTAAGGTGGGTATTACGATTATATATTATTTGTAGCAGTGTACAACACTCACATCTTTGTGTTTGACCTGATTTTGGCAATACCATCTCTTGAAAGGAATAATGT
Source organism: Cnemophilus loriae (assembly GCA_013397755.1). NCBI lineage: Eukaryota > Metazoa > Chordata > Aves > Passeriformes > Corvidae > Cnemophilus > Cnemophilus loriae. The sequence continues at coordinate 418,804 of VZTF01002177.1, forward strand.
TCATATTCCTCCTACATGATACTGTCACTAGAAGAGTCTGTCCAGGTTTGGGGGGTTGGGTTGAGGGAGAATTTACAGTTTAAGAAATGAGCTACTTGTCATTTATTAATTCCATTGTCATTGGCCTGTGACCTTTGGCCTTGCTTTGGAGACAGCTGATCTGGTGCAATGTGCTGGCCCTTGCTAAATCACTGTATCCATACATGATAACAGCAATGCCCTTTTGTTACAGTTTTGTTCCCCTGGGAACGTGTTCAGATAATTCACTAACAAATTTTGTGTGAAGGCCCCCCGTTCATAGTGAGGAGGGGGGAAAAGGCTCTTTCTAGCCCTTTGCAGTGTAATTAGAAAACAGCAGGGTTTTTTCTGTTGAGACATTGATTCCAGAAAAAAAGATCCTTGTCACTAATGAGTATTTATAAATAGAGTTAATTAAACTGGATATGAATGAAGAGTTTGTCAGATCCCTCTGTAATGAAACTTTGCATTCTTTTAGTCTTGATGAAGGAAAATTTTCTAATGGGTGTTGGCACTGGCTGAGTGTGCTTAGTGACATAAACAGGGAAATTAATCATGCCTGTGGTTTTTTTGTTTGTGTAGAAAGATAATTTACTATAATCTTTGCAGCAGATATGCCTAATATTACATGCATTATTTCTGGCCCATCGTGATTTGGCAGAAAGTAATAAATGAGGGGGAATCCTGTTTGCTTATTACTATATTTTTATGGTTGCTGAAATAATACAAAATTTTAGGAAGTGCTTGCATTAAAAAAAATAATTTTAAAAAATGGTTAGAAAAAGAAAAATAACTCACAAATATTTACCTCTATGGAACTTTAGTTTCAAATGACTTGTGTAAGTATATCTGGTCAGATGTTTCATGAGAAATCTTAATGGTGTATTTTAAAATTTGAGCATATTCATCAGTTATGTTTTATGCTCTACATGTAAAGCAGCTAGGTAGGGTTATACAGAGAGACTGGAGTTTTCATATTCTTATGTTAGTTTTGAAGAGCTGTATGTCTGATGATGGTTTAAGTCAGAATTTAAATATCAAAAGATCTATACAAATACTTGAATCAGAGAATGACAGAATGGTTTGGAAGGGACCTTAAAGATCATCCAGTTCCAACCCTACAGCCATGGGCAGGGACACCTTCCACTGGACCAGACTGTTCCATGCCCCATCCAACCTGGCCTTGGATGCTTCCAGGGATGGGGCATCCAAAACTTCTCTGGGCAACCTGTGCCAGGGCCTCAGCACCCTCACAATAAAGAATTTCTTCCTCTCTCTTGGCATCATGTGTATTAACCATGTACTTAAAGCTGTAAGATGCAGTGGCCACACCGTTTGTCATTTTATGTTTCTCCATGTAATAATGATTCTAAATAAGTCGTGTTTTTCTATAAAATAGAGAATTTAAAACTGTCAGAAACATTCATGTGCCTTTTAGAACTTTCCAGTATGCCTATGCAGCACACTGCTCGTTTCGATACCATATGAAAAGATATGATAAAAGATTTCATGTTTAAAAAAACCCAACTGTTACCACTATAAAAATCAATACCTTGTTTTCTGTGGGGATTTTTTGGAGGGGTTTTGGTTTTGGTTTGCTTAACTAACAGCTGACTTTCTTCACAGCAAGAAATTCTTTATCAGTACCCCATATCTGAAGCATCCCAAAAACTGAAAAGTGTGAGAGGGATATTTCTCACACTGTCTGACATACTGGAAAGTGTTACTGGTACCGAGATTATCAGGTAAAAGTATTTGAAATGTAATTGCTATTTTTATTACTTTATACATACATGTACAGCAAACGTGGGTCATGCATCAAGTTCTAGACAAAACAGAGCAACTCAACCTGCTTAGGCAGTAACACTTTACTACAACAGCATGCCTGAAGTTGGACAGCTCAGCCTGGATGTACATGGATTTGGGGGAATTTCCTTGTAGTGGGTAGCAGTGACTAGGACTTTTAGTTTAGTGAAATGGTTTTCAACTCCTTTATAACTTCATAGTGTTAACAGAAATATTTCTGGTTTAATTTTTCTAGTTCCTCCCTTTTCTTATGTGAAAAACTGGTTCAAGTTGTTTACTGGAAAGAATCTGACAAGTTGCTCGTAATTGGCCTTCCTGAAGAAAAGTGAGTTTCAATTGAAAGGTTTTGTTTTCCTTTAAATTTTGTGTCCTCAAATTGTACTCTTCTAACAAAAAAGGCAAGAAAGGGAGGGCTTAAAATGTACTCTTTTTACTGTAACTAGTTTTTATACCTGTGATTCCACTATTTTGATTGACTTTATTCACATCTTTCATATATCCATTGTTGCAGTTTGTTTTTCATTTCCTCTGAAGAGAATGAGATCCCAGAAATATTTGTAAGTTAGAAAAGAGTAAAATTCTAGGATTTGGTAAACTCGGGTTCTTTGCAGAGACTGCTGAATAGCATCAGTAATATAACATATTTACACGTGCTAGGAGGATTGCTTATTCATCGTAAAGATGTTATAATCATAGCTGTACATTTTAATTTTTATTTGTTAGTGTGCCACTTTCTCAGCTGAGGAACATGATTGAAGATGTTGTCAGGACCTTGACATTCATGTACAGTTCTCTGGACAGGTGAGTTCTTTCAAAACTATTTTCTTTTCAGTCACTCATTTTTCATTGGTGCTCACTGAAAAAGACAAATAGTAGGATTAATTTGAATGTTTTCCAGGGAATTTCTTTGCATGTTCCTTTACACTTGTATAGAAAACAGAATTCTGTTCTTCTTGCCTTTTGGTTTCAGTTTTAACACTAGTAAGACACTGTTTAAGCAGTCTTTGTCACTTCAGAAAGTTTTGTCCTTGATTAGGTTAAATCATTCCCATAATCTAAGTCACTGTGGATGTCAGCAGCACTCTGCAAGTGTTATCCTCTGTGTCTGTAAAACATACATGTGGATGTATGTTACATTTTTAGCAGAGTAAACACTCCGGACTTCTCAACTCCATTTGGCAGAGTGAGTGTCTTTCTCTGCATTTGGAAATCACTCAGGAGATTCTCAGTCTGACTGTTACCTAAATAAAATTGCCCTGGTGGATTACTCATATTCTTGCATTTAATTCAGGGTTAATGTGTGTATGCCATAGAGAAAGAAAAAGAATAAATCTCAGTTTCCCAAAGGATGAGACTGATGTTTCACTCACCTTAAGTTGCTCTAAGACATCTACTATAATACCATACTGGTTTAGTTTGTTCTTTATTCGTAGGTACTGCCTGGATATCAGCCTAGTGTTTTTCTGCATGCTAAAAATACATCCAAACGTAGCATCGTGCTGTAAAGAGGCTTGTGTAGCACTGGGGGTTACATAAACAAGCTGCAAATTTCTCAGTGTTATTCTAACTTGGAGTTCATGTTTGTCCAGTGCTTTTTGCCAGGTGGAAAATGTTTCTCGCCTGGATCATTTTTTCAACCTGTTCTTCCAGCGTGCCCTCCATCCTGCGAGGCTGCGGTGCAGCGCCAGCCCCGGCGCTCAGCACCAGGATTCCTGCAGTGCCCTGTTCCTAGACAGCCTCCCAGGCCTGCGCTGGCTGACGCTGCCTCAGGAAGTCAAGGTCATGTCCTTTCCACATCTCTCTAGGAAGACCTGTGCATGACAGGCCAAAAAGTCGATGCAGGTGTCTTCTGCTGTTACTGTGTGATTTTGCTATAAAATTCAAGTTTGGAGCTACACCATCATTCCCACAGGATTGCTCTTGTGAGTGTAGTTTGGTGACTTCGGAGTTATCTAGGAAGAGAACAGGAAGAGTAGGGAAAGCAGCCCCTGGTATGTAGCTGGATGTTTGATTTTGACTACTGAAGTATTTTGGCAGGCAGGAAATATTATTCTAGAAGCCCATGTATTGCTCATAATTTAGGTGAGTTACAAATGGCTGTTGCAGAATCAAAATAAATATCCACGTCATTTGTTGACACCAGACAGGTACAGCTTTTCTGCACCATTTCACTGTGCCAGGTTACCTCCATGTTAGAAACTGAGTTGTGCTTTAAGCAGGAGTAAGACAAAAGGTAGGTCACAGTAAATAACATTATAGCTGCCAGTCATAAAACTCACTTTCATTACTTTAATATCTGTGACTGAGGTTTAAAATACGTTAGTCTTGTCGTGGTAGAGTTTGTTTTTTAATGAGTATCTGCTGTGATTTAATGCAAATAAAAACAGCTGGGAAATTTTAAATTCAGAGTTTTCTTTCATGGAGAGACACAAAACATTTGTAAGTTTGTAGATAACATAGTTAAGGCAGATTCTAATTATTAGAAAATGATTCTAATCTGAGCTGACCATAAACTCCATTATCCAAACTTATTTCATCAGCAACAACAACAAAAGGAAAGACCATTGTACTCACTGAACTTTAAGAGGACATGCAATGGAAAATTAAAATTGCTTCTCAGAATGGCTCTGGGAAGAGGCCGAGTCTGGATGTTCAAAATGACCTTTCTTCTGCAGTGGCATATTCTGTAATTTATAGGTCTTTATTTGAAGCTAACATTAACTAGGACTTTCCTGCATTTCTGATTTTCATGTTTAATAAGACCTCAGTGTATAATTTTCATGGGAGTGTTTGGAGGGGAGGGGATGAAGGGTTAAAGTCTTTCAATTTACTATTGCAGAGTTTGCAGAATGATTTCAGGTCTGCTATGATTCAGTAAGAGTTTTCAGGGATGTTGCCAGTTATGCATCAGTCCATGCTATTGTTTCCAAACTGATTTCTCTTTGCTAGTGTGGCCTTCTCCCTTTTCTCCTCTAAAGGAGAATTGTCTTCTCCTTTATCTTTAGTCAGAGACTGATCGTTATTTAGTTCTTTCCACCTAGCCCTGTAGTTTTTTTACTATTTGTGGATCAGGAGTTTTTCCATGCTTTTTTCTTATCTCTCAAGTTTCTATAGAGAGGCTCTGTTGCACTTTGGTCTCCAGTTTAGCTTGCAGGCTGCTTTTTTGTTATAAAATAGTAAGTTTTAAAAGGATTTAGAAAACAGCATCATTGATACTCACAATACAGACATCACTTTCCAGAGTTGTTTGAGATCGTTCCCATTTGCCAGAAAAGTGTTGTTGCAGAAGATGACATTTCCAGTTAGCGTTTTGGTGAAGATCTTTCTCTTCTATAAGGAATATAAAACTAAAAATGTCAGTTCTTTAGGCAGAAAGCCGTTTAAATTTTGACTGGGTAAAAGCTGAGAGACTGTTGTCGACTGCCAACAGGCTTGCTGACATTTCTCTATTTGAAAACTGGCTGTATTTCAATGAGAAGCAGCCTGTTAACACAGCCCAAGAAGTTTGTAATTATGGGATTTAGGTTCTTTTCATGAAGTAGCACATTTATGTCATGAGTTTCAGTGCCTAGGACCAAAGAAAGTACTCTTAGTAAAACCTGATTTAACCAACAGCTCTTGCTGTTACAGAAATAAGGAAGTGAAAGCAGTTTCAGTAGAATAAAAATAATGTGTGAGAGTGTTTTGGCAATTTCCATCGAGAGAATAAACTTAAATCCATTGGGGTAAAAGCTTTTTCTGATAACTCAGTTGGATGCAGTAGTGTGCCAGGTTTGTCTCTAGACGTCGTGTTTTAAAGCACGCTGAAAGTAAGAGTGACATCTCCTTTGTACCAAACACTGGGGTCAGCAGGCACACAAGCAGAGAAATTGTACAGTTCAAAGAGCAGGGAAATAGGCAGTAATTAGGAAGGATTTTTCTTCAGTCTGGTATCTCTGGGTGTTCTTGATATTGCTAATAAAAAATAGGTGCAAATTTTTATCCACTCACTTTGTACTTGTGAATCCCAATCTGAGACCAGCAAGACAGAGCGAGCTGTGCTATTACTGGAAATTAACGTGTTGGAAATCTCTATTAAAAAGTATTTTTTGAATATTTCAGATGGAAATTGACACAGCGCTGAGTGATCTGGAAGCAGCTGACTTTGCAGAGCTGGTAAACATTTTATTTTTGTTTGCCTTGCACAGTATCTCCTTGCCTTGGTGTCACATTCAGGGGTTTAAACAAGCACTATTTTCAAAATCCATCAACTTCTTTTAATGAAGTGGGAGTCAAAGCAGTTTATCCTGAATTTCTCTCTATGCTTAATATTATAAGGTATTATAATCCTATAGGATTGATCACTGAAAATCCATGATTTAATATAATTTAAATCCATGGGACGTCTACAAAAACACTAATTTCAATAGAGGTGATTGTTTTACATTTCTTCTGTGTGTAAATAACTGTCTCCTTCCCGAGCAATTGTGAATAAACTTAGAAACATCTATGGAGCAGAACTTAATTTTCCAGCTTACAGAAAGCAATTACAAATTCTGCTTAGTTTTAGTTAAAGAAGATAATAGTAATATAATTTACTTAAGTAACTCGTAGCTGTGCAAGGTGTAAACATATCAACATTTCAGCTTTACTTTGTAATGAAAGAGCTCTCTTGAACTCACATTCCAGAACAGTTACTTGAAAATTCTGTTCAAAAGAATCCCTGCACTAAACAACCTGGATGATTATTTACAGAAATCAGTGTTTATAAGTTACAGTTTACTGCACAGAAATTGATTCCACCTACTTAAGTTAAAATACAGTATATCCATCTAAAAACAGTGCTGCTAATGGGAGAGCACTGGGCATTAAAAGATGAATGAATGGCTATATTTTGGGTAAAATGTCAAAGACTGGGAAAAAATGCTTTGACTTTTAAGTTTTACTCTAGGAGGGCCCCTGGTGTCAGTAGTTATGCTAAAGCTACTTTGCTTTTAACTGTGAAAATAAACATATCCTAACAAAAATACTTTATGAACACAGAACAATTAAATAGGAGACTAGTTATTTTGAGCTGAAATTTTTAAAGAAAATTGTAATGACACGAAATTCAATAATGGAGGCTGAAAACTTGGTATTTCTCTTAACTGCTGTACTGGTAATAAGAGGTGGTCAAATACGAAAGTATTAAAGTATTGATTACAATTGACCAGAGTTAGTTCACTTGCATTTGGTAAATAAAATAAAAATGCTGAATTAAAAATTATACAATGCTTTTTTTTTTTGCCCCCCCAACAGTCTGAAGATTATTATGACATGAGAAGATTATATGTGATTCTGGGCTCTTGTCTCTTTTACAAGGTAGTACTAATGATTAAGACCTAAAGATTAGGAAAATGCATCTAGAAATCTAATTTAGTCTTTCAGAATCTCACAAATCTGAAATGAATATATGAGTGATTTAAGCATGTATTTCTAGTAACAGACCTAAAACGCAGACACCGTAACAGAAAAGATCAGTGTCGGGAAATGATGTGTACTATATGAACAGCAAGAACAAAACTGCTTCTTTAAAACTGGAATTTCTTGGTGTACAATCCAAGGATTGGAAAGAGAGAGTAATAAGAAAGTAATAAGAGTCTGTTCAACTGAGACTGTAGGATATTCTAATAGGAACTCTTTTGTTCATTCCTATTTTTGAATAGCAGGCGCTCTTTAATCTTTAATCTGTCTTTAAATCCAAAACTTGTGAAATTTTATTGACAGCTTTTTTCACTTTGGCCTCATCCGTAACTTTATTTATCTTTGGTAAATATAGACAGTGGAATCAACAGTATAAAGAGCAAGGTAACAGCCTTTCCTTTAAGAAAACTTGCATTTTAAGGGTTTTATCAGGCAATTCTTATTTGTGCTGGGAGTGTTACGAGAGAAGTGGAACTGCACAGTATCTACTATGACAGCACTTCAGCTGTAAAGCCCTTAGTGCTGGAACCATTATTATTCTGTGGATCTTCTCTTGAAATTTTATTCATTCCAGTGAAAGCTCACTATTTTTGAGGAGAGAATTAAATGAGAATGCAAGCATCTTAATACTGTAGCTGTTTTGCAAGCTGGGAAAGCCCAGCTCGCCTTTGATAACTTGCATATATGCTGATGGTTTATTTGTTTAGTGTTTTGTTTATTTAGATGTGGTGCAAAATCTCAGTGTTGTCCATTGTACAACTGTACACCAAAAGGAAAGTCTGTGGCCAGAAACTTTGGGATCTCAGTGCACGTGGAGCAGGGATATTTCTGACTGAAAAGTACTCTGAAGTGCTGCGTGGTGGTGCTGTATTTCTCACTGAGCACGCTTCCTTTTCTGTGTTTAATTAAGGGTTACTTGATTGGTAATCACTTGCCAAAGGAAGACCTTGTTGATGTAGGTTTCTACTGCCGGCACTACTGTCTGCTACCCCTGGCAGCGGAGCAGAGGATTGGGCAGTTAGTGATTTGGAGGGAAGTGTTCCCACAGCACCACCTCCAGCCGTGTGAAGAGTCAACTTTGACAGGATACAGGGAACCCGAAGCAAGATACTTCTTACTGATAGTTGGCTTGGTGAGTTAACAGCTGCAGCATGCCCGTTCTCTGGGGTCCTTTTGCTGTTGTGAGTTGTCTGTTGTTCACTGAGATCAACACTTTCCATGCATTTCATTGGGTCGTTTTGCAGAATACTCATATCGTAGCTGTTTCATGGGATAGAATTTCCCAGGGAGTAGCATTATTTATACATCTGCAAAGCTTGCAAAGTTTAATATAAATGCTCGTTATTTTCATGCCTTTTCACTTCAGTTGAAAATGTTTCTACCTTCACGATCTCATCTTTTCAGACAACTCACGTCAGAAATGTCTGGTTTTGGTTTTGTAAATGTGGACTTTTTTACAGCAAACAGCTGATGAGTTTGTAAGCAATCTTTTACGTTTGCATCCTCTATATTTACAGAGACACTTCATGCTGTGTGTCCTGCTGGAGGCAGGGGGCTGTGCATCCAGAGCTATTGGGAATCCAGGACCAGACTGTATCTACGTAGATCAGGTCAAAGCAACCATACTCCAGCTGGAAGGAATAGACGCCAGCATAGAGGAAAGGCTGGATTCTCCCTCCATTCCACCTTTAGCCTGTGCTGACTGGTTCCTCCCTGCAGCACGGGACAGACTGGAGAGCTTGAGCACCTCTCCCATCCTAAGCAAGCTGCAGAACTCCTGCAAACCAGCGAGCACGGCAGGGAGCAAAAGGAGCCTCTTTGGGGACTCTTCCCACACCACACGGAAGCAGAGCCCCCCGAGGAGCAGCGCAGGAGCCGAGCAGGGCAGCGAAGGGCCCGCGGAAGAGGAAAGCACCAATCCACAGCCTGTGGTGGATCAGGTCAGAGAACACAGGCAGAGAGAATTGATAAGGGTCTGAGGGGCTTAGGGCAGGGGGCAGTTTGTTCAAACTCCAGGTAACTTTTATAAAAAGCACGCTATAAAAGAATAAATCCCTTGACTTCAGTAGAAAATAGTTCTGTTGCCTTGGGAAGCTGTGAGTCAGCCTCAGAGCCATCACACTTTTTTATTTTATCATTGCTTGTAAATATTTGGGAATTTCACATGACAGAAGTGGGCACAGCTGTGTTGAAAAAAGCAGATATAATTGGAGAATATCCCCAAAATAACCTATCGAAAGTAATTGCTGTACAGTTGTACAACTGCTTCTAACCAAGTTTAGTCTAAGATAGGCTATAAAATACATTTATATAAATTGATATAACTGGGCCTTATTAGAAATGCTACATTGTCATCTTCTTTCTGTTGGTTTGGTTTGATTCCATTGTTTCTTTAGCTGTGTGTTCTCTGTTATTTCACCTATCCGCTTGTTTTTCAGGCCACTAGGAAAAAACACACCCTGCCAAACCCATTTCATTCAGGAAACCTTAAAAAGAACCCTTCAGAGAAAGATACAGAACTTCTTAGTGCTATCAAGTAAGAAATTATTTTTTATTGAGTATTTCGTTTTTTAGGCCATACTTGGATTGTTTTTTGAATATACACAGATCACAGAAGTCCCCACATGATTTTATTCCAACCAAAGCTTTGCTATGCAAGGATTATTGGAAGTGAATCTCTTAAACTGAGACCTTAGTTAAACATAAAAATTTGAAATAATACAATAAAAGACAACTGTTCCTGAATAATACGTCAGTATTGTGCACACTTGTCCCACATCTGTGTGACCTTGGAATTTCAAGCAGAAGTTTCTGGACCACATATGTACTTAGCTAGTGCCTCCCTGTTATCTCTAGGTAGGTGTACAATGAACAAAGCTTTTTTTTTCTCTTTCCTTTTTCTTTTTTGAGGACAATTTTTGAGAATGCAAGAGTAATGCCTAACTAGTACCACAGGTCTTTAATTTGTTTGTTTTTTTAAATTGAGTATTAACAGTCAAAATTAGCAGGATTTCCTTGGTGTAGAGATAGGAACCTTTCAAATGCCTGCTTCCATTTTGTACTCTACTGTGGTTAGAAAAACAATTCTGTCATAAGAAACAAAAGTTGCAAATTTTTTGAATTTTTTTAGTTAAATGAATTCTCCAATATTTCTAAGGTTGACATCTGGTCCTGAGAATACCCTCTTCCACTACCTGTCTTTGGAGACAATGCAAGGAATCTTTATTACTCCAACTCACAAAGAAGTAGCACAGCTCGGTGGCTCCATCCACCCCCAGTTAATTGAGAATTTCTACCAGTGCTGCCTTTCAATTCGTTCCATTTTCCAGCAGTCCATGAGGAAAGAGGTACGGAAACTTGGATTTTTCTCTTTGTACAATCACATTCTCAACTCACTGTTTTGAGATTGTTTCACTTCATTATTTCAGTGGTTCTTGAGCAGCTGTATTTGCATGTCTGCAGACTCTAAACTGAAGGGGAATAGTGGCTGTCAGTTGTATTTTTTAGATCCTAAAGTGACAATTCAAGTGAGTTCAGTGAGAAGAAGGGAAATAACAGTACACATAGAATGAAGGCAAGTTTGCAAATAGCAGTATAACTTTTCCTTAATGTTTCTTTGATGTTACTGAAGAAGTCGTTTCTGGCTAGAAAATTCCTTGTAAATCTAGGAATTTTTAAGTGTTAAAAACATGTGTTGATTTGGTGGATTGGTCACATGACACTGGGGTTTGGCTGACTAGGACGTTGGCAATGAGCCATGTATTTTGGGCATTTCTGTTGGAAAATGTAGAAACCCAAATGCAAGCAGAGAGAATAAATGAGTATTTCTTATCATCAAATTGCCTTTGGCTACAGCCATTAAATAGACATTTTATAGTTCAAGCCATAACGACTGGGTTCATTCTGCTCTGAGAATCAGAAATAACTGATGAACACGTCTCTTTCAGCGAAATTTGGTGTAGTCTTTTGCATATTGGCTCCAGCAAATAATGCTGAAATTGGCAGGCTGTATTATGGCACGAGGAGAATATAAAAAAATAATAGAAAATTGCCTTTTTCATAGTGCACGACAAAAAAATCAAATACAGAAATGTACTATTATACTTTGTCGTCTGCTAAATATTGTTATGGTTTAAGATCCAGAGAACTGCAACAGTAATGCAAAGTTACTGTAAACTGATGAATAATTAATTTTGCCTCAATTTCTGAGAACTGAAAATTCACAATTTAACTATTAAATGTGTACAGGAATCTTGAATAAATCTTAAATTGAGCAAAAATAAGCTCTGTAGTTTTAAACCCCAAAATACAATGTTTTGACCGTCTTTTCTAGATCTTCAGCCCCCACATCTTCAATAATGTAGGCAGATTGAACAATGTGGTTTCTGCTTCTGCATACGGCAGACAGAAGTTCCTTGAGTTGTTTTCTAAGAGAACCTTTTCTTTCACCTTTGAAGCAGCTGATTGTAGCAGGAGTTTCACTGGCAGATCCAGAGATGAACTGGAACTTTGGCAAGGTTTATTCAAAAGCTCTGTACAAAACATAGCTCTAAAAGCTCGAGAAAACACAAAAATGTCTTTATTTTCTGTGCTCTTATGCCCTTGTACCAAGTAAGAGTCAGAAAATGCTCTGAGCAAAGTGCTTCAGCTGTTTATTTACAAAAAGAAATTCCTGCCTGGCCAAGTTTATTCAATAGACTCTTACTATCACAGTTCTTAATTAGGGAGGCACACAGAGAAAGAAAGATGAGAGCTTTAGCTGTTGTAACACACTTTTTAAAAGCACTGTAGTAACTCAAATGTCTTATTAGAGAAACAGTGTTTAGCTAGAAGGAAAAACAGTCAAAAAAGGGAGCACGCATCTAATTCCAACTTGTGTAACAATGGAAAAGCCTTTTGATGCCAAAGTAACAAAACTGTGGAGAAAAGAATCATGTAAGCAAGTTAGTTACATCTTCTAAGCCTGGCTTTTCACAGCAGTCTCATCCATCAGAGGGTCCTGAAGAAATCACATGGTTATATTTGCTCGTGTTTATGTCAAAATGTTTCATGCTCTACTAACGTTTCATCAGTTGTTTTACAGAGAAAGAAAAAGGCAGCCAGTGGGATTTCAGAATTTAGTAAGGCAGCTGAGGACCCAGGTCTGGTAAGAGAACATGGACTTCTGTTTGAGTGCTCTCCTGAAAACTGGACTGACCAGAAGAAGCCACCACCAACAATGAACTACTGGGTTGTGGGGTAAGTTTATAGACAAATTTCACCTCCATGTTTTTCACTTTGACTAGGCCATTGTGTTCTTTAAAAATAAATTTAACTGTAGCACATCACAGAAATACTTGAGCTGACTGACTGAGATGGCTTTAATTTAAGGGGACTGGAAAGTTGCATTGGTGTGATTTCCACCTTTAACAGTTGCTGAGTCAATGATATAAACAAATGAGGTGAACAGTTATAATTACTGGAGAGGCTTTTTCATTGGGAAGGAAGATGTTTAAAGAGAAAAAAAAAAGTTGTTTCCCACCATGAATGTACATAACTGCAGTTTGTGTGGAAAAATTAAAATCTTTAATTAAAACATTTAAAAAATGTTTACGCTACTGTTGAAATCGTATATAAAATAATTATAATGCACAGGTATTAACAGCTTCTCTATTTTAGCTCTTTCCCTAGAAGAGCTCATTGGATTAATATGTGGGAATGTAACTACCCAGATGTTATTAAGTTTGAAAATTAGTAAATATGTGAATCCTGGGGCTTGCTCCCAAGGACCTTGATTGCAGCTTGTAGCCCAGAAACTTGGATTGCTGCAAACAGACCAGTACTGTAGAAGATCCTGAAAACCTGAAGATTTCTCTTCCTACACAGCCTTAAAAAACTGAGTAGAGAATAACTTGATTTAAAATTCCAATGTATTGAAAGAGGTAAAGGAACACAGGACAGACACCGAAATTAGCCAACTGTCTTACACAGCAGCCTGTTTTAACTTCCTACTGAAACCACACAGTAAAACCAGAATCTACCATTTGAGGAAATAAAAACTAACACCTGTGATGATTTTCTTCTTTTTATTCTTTCTTTTTTTTCCCCAGGAGACTCATTCTCCATCCCAAACCTCAGGAGTGTTATGTGTGTTTCCATGACTCAGTGACAGAAGCTGCTGTGGAACTGGCCTTTAAACTGTCCTTTGGCTTGGTTACATAGATGAGCTTCCTGCACACTCAGGCATCCTGCAAGGTGGTGTTAATTCTTTAAAGCATCCCATATAAAGGGAAATGAACTCCCTTTGGGTGCCAGCCATGGGGTATCTTGGAAATGCTTTTAAAAAAATCAAATACCTTGTGGTATGACACAGTTGAAACTTCCGTGGTGCTCCTAATGAGCTCATCGACTGAATACTTAAAAATATTTCAGAGAACCAAAGTTCTTATTTTTCTATACTGTCACTTTTTTTTATCCTGGTCATAACTTTGTTATATGAGAACACTACATAATTTGTACATTCGCTGCTGTTCAGTGTACAATATGCAACATAAAATGGTAAGTTGATGCTCAAAGTACTCTATGAACATGGAAATTGGTGATGAAGGAAGAACAAAAAGTTTTCCAGTTAGTTAAAATTTTGCACCTTGGAGGGCCTGAAAAATACTGAATGTTTTCAGTAGCATCGTGTTAATCAAAACAGAGAGAAATCTTCTAAGACAATTCCCGGCACTTAGCCTCACAAAACTAATGGGTTATCATTTTCGCTCTCCTGCACACTCGAGGACTATGGTGTGGTTGATGTTTTACTTGACTCCATGAGTTTTAACTATAAATAATACTTATATTTGTTAAAATGAAATTTTGAAGACACAAAGAAAGATGGGGGGCAGGCAGGGTGATTTTAAGACATGCATGGACTTGGCTTATTTTATATTCAAAATTTCATAATAAAAATGTATATTTGTTAAAGAACAGTAAAGCATTATTTTTTTAATTCTTTTTTTACTTAATCTATTTTCTCTTTTGTTTTACTATTTTATTCTACTTGCTTTTCATTAGTGCTTTTAATAAAATGCATAACTACAGCTGCATTTTAAACAACGGGATGAAAAGGTTTGAGTATTTAGGAAAGCAATTTCATGAGTTCTCATGACCAAATCTTTAGATCTTGTTTTCACTAGTAAATGACACAGTTTGGGGTAGTCCTAAAACAGTCAATCAAATGCTTACAGTGCTCACAGAGTGATTCACAGCTTGTCTTGATCACTCAACAGTTGCTTTAGTTCCAAGCAGCAGAAGTCTTAGGCCTGAAGTGCAAGCATATGATTGAAGACTTTGCTAATCAGCTTTCCATCAGGATTTATGGTTCCTAGCAGATGAGCAACAGTATTTCAGTCTGAGGCACACAAATCACATCAGTAGGGTGTTGGCTGTGTTCCCCGTGTGTAAATCAAGGGATGTGAGAGTTACACTGTTACACCTCTCAAAAGTCTAAATTATGTGAGGTTTGGGTATTAGATTTCCTGGTAGATGGAAGAGGGAACGTGGAGGAAAGCAAGCAGTCTTTGCTGCAGTGCTTTTAGCTGTTTATCTTAGTGTCCAGGAGAACCCTTTCTTTAATTCAGAAGAATAATGTAATTCTAAAAGTGCCACCAAGTTTCTGATACCTGTACAAACCGTCGGGCGTTGCTTTAACATGAAGTGTGAGCACCCTCTCTGGCAGCTGTGTCTGCACAGCCCTGTAAATGCTCTGCTCTCCTGCAGTTTCCATAGGTATGCCTAGTCCTAGAAATGGATGAAGTAAGGAAGTTGAAAATCGAAGCCATTTCTCATATTACTGATGTTTCACTCGTAGTTTGAGATTTTCTAGGGCTAACACCAAATTCATAACGCTGTTGGTAAGTTTCAAAATAACTCCGGATTTCCAAGAACAAGTGCTTGAAAGAGAAAGGACCTGAAAAGGAAGATTTTTGGCCTTTGTTGCAGCTCATACCAAATAGAAGAGATATTGTATAATATTCTTGAGGTAGTATAAGCTTTGGAAATTTTAAAATCTCTACTTATTTTTAAAGATCCATTTCTTTCCCTGTAGAATTTTTGGCACTGGAGGTTAGGCAAATGTTACACAGTATTTCCCAACATAGGCTCTGAAGGTTGCTTTTAAGGACAAATGCAAACACATTTTTATGTCCAAAGCGGATAAAGGAAAACAGGTAAAAATAATCTTTTGCATATTAGTTTTAATAAATAAACTAGATCTGGTCAAGAGCTGTGCGATTCTTTCCCTCAGCATGGCTGGTAATTAGTGGTGGTAGAAAGAGGCAGGTTTTTACTGTGTAGCTTATTGTTGCAGCAATAAAATCTGGGTTTTGATCTTAGATGATTAATGACTTTGTGAGGTGCCTGTAAACGCTGCTCCATTCAGATGGATTCTTGAAAGGCACACAAGCCTACCCCCGTGGGATTAATTACAAGAAATCTTGGTCTTGGAATAGGAAATGTTGATACTGGCATTTGGCAAATTATATAAAATTCATTCATATCAGCAGAATGGAAAATAAATTCTTCATATCTGATTTGTTTAATGTGAAAATAGATGGAAAACCTGCTTCATTTGTCTCTGTCTTAGGTTATCTCTTTTAGGATTTCTTTGATTAGGTTTTGATAATGTAAACAAAAATCTAGTGTTCTGTGATTTCTCTTGTTGACAGTTCTTTACTACAGTGCCAGAAAGTTTCCTTGCCACGGGCTTCTCTGGTAGTGCTGACCAGGAGGAATTCTGTCAGTCACTAAAGTTTGATTAATCTCCTGGTATCACATGCAAGTTCTTAAGCAGTCTTTTTTCAATTACAGTCATTTTGCATGTAAAGAGGTGAAGGTTGTTTTCTTTCTTTTCTTACAGTGGAAAAAAGTAAAACAGGCATTGTGTAAATAACACAGTTTATAGTTCTTAAAATCTCCCTTCCATCTCCTGGAAGTGCTTCCAGATGGCTCACATGTGTATGAGCTCGTGACTCAAATTTTAGAAACATTCCATGAATAACACTCAAGATTAATTTCTTTACAAGTACAGTATTTAGCAAAGTGGCATATCTATTGTTGAAGCTCAGGGTCTTTGGATGCTTTCTTACATGTTCTGTTCAGGACAGGAAATGGGATACTGCAGCTGCAGAGTTGTTACCAAACTGGCAAATAAAAAGTGATTTGGGGTACGTCCACATGGTCTGCATTTACTACACAGGATGTACCCTGATGCAGTTAAAGCCAGCACAGCTATGTCAGATATCACCACTAAAAATTTATGTAAAATGTTTCCTCTACTGTGATCAGCTTTTACAAAGGAAAATTTAAAAATACCTGAGTATAGGAATTGCTCTGAGACTGCCATGTTTCTTGATTATTTTGTTAATACAGTGTTGTAGATGGATCTTGCTCTTCGTGCTTTGAAGTTTCATTTAGTACAAAGATCAGTATTCTAATATTGTAATGCTGCGTTTTCATAACTGTATACAGCAATCTTTGTGTTTCACTTTTGGAAGGGCATTTTGGCAAACCTGGCTGCTGGCAGAGCAGCAGGAGCAAGATCCACTGGGATCAGCTCAGCTGGTCAGAGCATGGTGTTCATACTGGGGGAGGCAGTGAAATCTCTGAAGTGGCAGTTCCAGGTTTACCTGATGTGCCTCAGGTATTCATATTCACTTCATTCTAGAGGCAGACCAATGCACAATAGTTTTAGAATCCTTTCTGTTACTTAAAAATTCACCAATGTGCAATTACAAACAGAAAAGTAGTAAGAAATGTACAATCTTTAAAGAAGAGGATGAAGTAGAGTGGAAGAAAATTCTCTGGAAGCAGTGGTGAAGCACAGCTCTCAGTTTTGCATTTGTTTAGACTCTGTAGGGGGAAGTTTTAACTGAATTTTGCCAACCTTGGGTGCAGAAACCAGAGGAGTTTGTTTTTTGCTAACTTACGGTGTCATGGGGTGTCATTTAAAGAGCTGATGACCATCCTTGTTCTATACCAAGAATATCAACTGAATATCTTCTCAACTGAAGATGGTTTTTGGGTAGTTTATGTCTCTAGATACATTTCATTCATTCAAATAGGTAAAATTAATTTCCTGACAAGTGTGTCTGGAAGGCTTTGCAGTACAGAGAGATATCTCTGCTGTCTCTAGGGTTGTTGGCTTTCCTGATTTGCCTGCAATGGACGACTTAACTCCGGTTCTTGTTCTGTGCAAGGTTATCCCAGGAATTGGCTGCTTTGCTTCACCTGTTGCTCCCTATGCCTTGTACTTGGGCTGAATTAATAATTTAGTGATGCCTTTGGTATAAGAACATGTACAGTTTGTAGTTCTTCCTTCAAAGGCTGGTTTCTTGCCTGCCATGTTTTCACCTGTAGAGAATCCCAAGAGCTGGAAGCAGGTGAAAAATCTATGCATATAATTTTAACCTTTTTAACTTCGTCACACAGATTTTTTAATTTTTGCTTCACTATAGGAAAAAGCTGAAACAAGTAATGCTTCTCGTACATCTGAGTAAAAATGTGTGGGGAGGAAGTAAAAGCATGGTTTTCCGTATTAAAAATAAATTCCATATTAAAAATTCTTTCCAGAGAAAGGGCAAGAGAATTGATCCGTAAGGATTCTGCTGAATGAACTGAAAACAGCAGCATTGGAATGGTAGTTATTTGACCTGGCAAGCATTTCAGCAAATGGAAGTCACTGCCTGTTTGAATACACTGTCTTCACCCCTCCACATCTCTATGCTTTTAATAGAGAGACAAAGCAATGATCTCCTCTGTTTAAATGTTTGAGTTATGCAGGCGGTTTGTACTGAAGAGCAGGGTGTCTGCAATGCATAACAATGTGCATAAATTTCTCTTATATTAGGTGCTGCTGAGCGACAGTTCCAGGAACTGGGGACTGGATTATTAAAATTGCAAAGACAGATGGACTTCCTGGCCTGTCCAGGGATTGGGTGGTTCAGTACAGGGAATCATTGTGCACCAGGCCTTCTGTTTTGGATGTTATGACACCATTAAGGTAGCTTTTAGAAACGGAAATGAACACATTTTAAATCTTTATCATCGCATTTATTATGAACTAATGAGGGTGTTAGCTACAGCTTTTCCATTTACAGATATTTGTGCCTGACAGACTATTACTGAAGAGCCAAGACATTCTACAGTAAGATCAAAAGAACAGAAACTGATCAAAATTGCATTTCTTATCTGCTGGATCTGATGTGCATTTTACAGAACTTGTACAGGCTTGGTGAAAGTTCACAGTTCAGTTCACAGCTTGGTGAAAGTTTTCAGTAGAAAACCAGGATTGTTTTCCTTTTCCTACTCAGAGCCACACATTTGGAGTAGGACAGGTTTGTGGGTAGAATAATTTTACTAGGTCGTTCAGTAGCATTTGAAGTACATTTAATAATACAAATTCTTGCTGTGAAGATTATCTTCAAACAAATAATTAAAAAAAAAAAACCAAAAAACCACAAAAATGCTCTTGAGAAAAAAAGGCCTTGTTCCTTGCATCCCTGAGGAAGTTTTGCCGTCCAATAATAGAAAAGAGTTGTTAGTTCCAAAGTGCTTTGTTTCAAGTATCTCCTCTCTCAGTATTCCAGTAAGTCAAAAGAAAATCTGAATAAATGTTGGCATAGAACTTGCTTAGGTCATTTCAAAAAATCCCAGGGATACTTAAATTCTTATGTAATGCCCTGCATACCTCTGGTAATCTGTCCTAAATATCAGGAACCTTGAAACTTACCCCATTAGCACTACTGACGTCTTCCTTTCAGACTAAATGTGATTTCACTGTTTTATGCTTTATCTGCTCCTGTGAGCAGCAGCCCTGCAGTTCCTGCTGGTTTTACTTCAAAGTGCTCTGCCTCTTGAGGCTTTGCCAAAGAATTGCCTCTGTTTCTGGTCATTAACTTACCACTAGGATAGAAAAGACTATCAAGATTATTAAAAACATAAATTATAATAATTTAGAATAAGATAATGGGTTTACTAGCACAAAATATGAGAGTGAGAGGATTTATATGTGTTGTGGGTGTATAAATGTATTTTGTGAGTGATCCTTGTTTCATTCATGTTGTTCTGAAGCATCAGGTGCAAATGAAGCTGATTAGTATGATTTTAACAATTTCTTATCATGCTGCTTATTCTGATCCAAGTGGAGGCCTTGAATTAAATATAGCACCTGTTATTTCTCTGGTTAAGACTGTATTTTCCAGATGGGGTAACTTTCTGAAACAACAAGCATACTACAGTGCTGCTTTCAGCAAAACTGGTTTCTGTCA
Organism: Cnemophilus loriae; assembly: GCA_013397755.1. Lineage (NCBI taxonomy): Eukaryota > Metazoa > Chordata > Aves > Passeriformes > Corvidae > Cnemophilus > Cnemophilus loriae. The sequence continues at coordinate 438,363 of VZTF01002177.1, forward strand.
GCTAAGCAGCAATAACCATTATCAAATAGCCTCTCATTTGCATATATTCATGTTGATCCAAAACAAAATATGCTAAATGCTTTTTAGCTATGTTACTACACTTGTTTTGATCATACACACGTATATTTAATATGTGTGTATCAAAGTGGCCTAAAGTAGACAAGATTATCTTTCTGCTGTTATGGAGAACCTAGAACCTTACCTTGACGTTCCAAGTGGATTTGATTTCAGATGTAGCTAAGTTAAATCTTCAATATTAAGTTAAAAAAAAAAAAAGTATCTTCTCTCCACTAGAATTTGAGCTAATGAGAGGGATTTGGATTTGTCTCTCCCAGGAAAAAGTGTGCATGTTTTTTGCTAGTGAAGACAAATAAGCAGTGCTGGTTCCTAATACAGCCCTTAATATGTTTTAGAGAACTCTACTGATCACTAATGAACTGCAAACTACTCGGTATAAAACTATTTCACTCATACTAAAGAAGGAAAGAAATGAGCTGTGCAAGTTTTAATAGCATTGAAAGAATTCAGAGCACCCTTAGGACTGGAGCGACCTCATTTAATTCCTAAGCCTTCTACTGGCCCAGCAGAGCTTAAAAGAAGCATCAGAAGAAGGATCACAGCCTTTCTAAATTTAGCCATTGGTACCAGCTAACAGAGAGTGACACCACATAAATATTTACTAGTCAAAAGACCGCCCCTTTGGAGTGATCCATTAGGAAAAAAGTTCCTTAGTGTTCTTTACTACAGAAAGACCCGTTAATCCAAGAAAATACTTACTTGCCTCTTGTTTGAAAGCATCAATGTTTCTGTTTTGTTCATACTGAAACAACATTGAAAAGGCTCTTACCTGGCTGGCAGCATTTCAAGCCAAAAAACAGCCCAAAAACATAGAGAGCCAAGCACCTAGAGACCTAGAACACCTAGTGCAGTATTTCTTGAGAAAATTAAAAATGGCTGAGGATTCTTCTCAGTATTGAGGAGAAACCTGAGCATGTACATAAATGAGAAGACTTTCATTTTTTATTTCCGACGTAATAATTTTCAAGAAGGAAAGGAAACATCAAACCTTATGGAGTACTGATAAGTTAGGATCCAAAAGAAGCATTTAGGAGGCCTTTACTGAAATGTCTGGTTTCAAAGAAATCAAGGCCAGCAGTGTTCCTAAGACTTCACCCCAGCCATTAAGTTTGACATGAAACCCTTGGCTCATGGAGCTTGTACAAATCGGAAAGACTGGGGCAACTGCAGTGCCAAGATTGCTACAGTGGCAGTCGATGGTGAGAGGGGGGCACTTTCTGGTCACTGTCAGGAGTGTCTGCACACATCTGCTCCGGAGTGCAGCTTCAAACCAGCTGGCTTGGGTTGCACAACCACACAGGAGGAGCATTTGCATTTAATTTCTTTGCCCCCGAGGTTTCTATGCAGTCAGGAGTCACCCTCAGGTGGTGCCGCCGTACCTTCAATCACTGTTTTTCTAACAGGGGTGGAAAGAGCAGAGCAGAAACGAGTTGGGAGATCTGCCTGCCTGGCTACTGTAGGTGGGACTGGACCTGGTTTGCCTTTCTGATCCTAACCCTAGCAAGTAAAACGAGATAATTAATGCAGATACAGTAGCTGCGTTACAAATAATTCTGTGTACCAGTGGTTTCTCTTGCTTCTGGAGGTTTTAGAGGAAAAGGATATGATTTCATTAGGAAAATTCTGGTTGTTTAGTGGACCATTGAAACCGTGACAAATGGGAGAGATAATCAAACCTCTTGACAGGGCTGTTAAACTAGTTTAGTCGTTTTGTGCTTATTTTTAATCTCTCCAGTGGAACAAAACTGTGCAGTGCAGTGTCACATGCTGTGTCACAAAGACGTCACATTGCTGTGTGAAACAGACTGTCTTTTTTAGAAGCAAATAAATACTTAGTGAACTTTTCCAGCCCGTAGGTTTGTTTCGTGGAGTTTCAATCCGCAAATACTCGATACCCGCAAAACGTGGGGTAAGCAGAGCTACTTGGGGTTCGACATGAATCTTTTCCCCAGGAAAGGAAGACAAACGAGGTTGTTTCTGGAAACAGACAGGTCCCAACCCCAGCCGGGGACGGCTCTTCCACAGGTGTTTGCAATGGGCAGAATGAAGGACTGGGCGGGACTGGACGGTCCAAACTCTGCCTGTCCCGGGCACCAGGAGGCATCAGGAGCTATCCCCACCTCTGTGAATTGGGTGCCTAACTGGGCTTTCACCACAGGGCTGTCACCCTGTACCGTGGCCCTCCGGGGCTCTCCGGGTTTCGTCCGCTCCAGGAGCCGGGGGCTGCCCCCTCCTCACGGCAGCTCCGCGGCGGCTCACCGCAAGCACAGCTGTGCTAACGGCCCCGATCGCCGCTCTGCACTAATTGCCGCGGGTTGTTATAATCTCATTAGCTCGGACGGCCCGGCAGTGGCAGGCCCGGGCGGCCGCGCTCCCCGGACCCTTTAAGGCGGGCGGGGCGGTC
>VZTF01002178.1:0-11893 GCA_013397755.1 Cnemophilus loriae
GGCCTCTCAGAGTCAGCAAACTCAAATTTGCTATACTCGGAGGATCGCCAAATGATGACAATGGATCCTGGGCTGATACTCCCACTCCTCAAGGCTCAACCCTTCGCCCACTGAGAAGATGCAAAGAGCATCTAAAGTGAGTATTTCACTGAATTTGATGGGAATTTTTCACAGGTATCTTGTATAGACTCTTTGTGTGCATGAGTGTGAATATGCTATAGCAAATGTACCAGGAATACTGCTCTCCTAGATTCTCAAATACATTAGATTTGTAAGTTAGGCCTGTGAGTTACTGTTGTGGTATAGTAAATTCTATATGAATCCTTTGCTAAATTCTTTGACTTAAGTAATCAGTTAAGTTAAATGATGTTAAGTGCTGTTAAGTTTAAGTTAAATTAAGTGCTGTTGGGCCTTTAGACCATATTCCTTTTTATCTTTACCCTTTCCTATCCTTTTGTCTGCCCCCCCTCAGCCTCCACGTAGATAGTTTTGGGTTTATTTTGGTTTGGATTGATTGATTTTGGATTTTTGTTTGCTTTTTTCTCTGTGTGTTTTATCCATCTAGTAAATAGTAGAGTGAACCTTGCCACAAACTTTGTCATGCTGTTGCTTTTATATGAAACCTGTTTTTGCTGATACCTTTGCCAGTGATTCTTTAAGTGACCTTAAAACACTCATTCACAACAGCTTTGTACACTCCATCCCCTCCATTACACAGTCAGCCACCCCCCTGCCTTACCTGCCCTGCCCATCCCTCCTAAGGAGCCTGTAACTGCCCAACATGGTGGTGAACACCTTTTTGTGGGTAAAACACCTTCTCTTTTTGTATACTTTTGCTATCAATATTGCTGTTGTTATTGTGTGTGTCTTATTCCATTGTGTTGTGCTTTCAGTAAATTGTTATCTCAACCAATAGTCTCCACTTTTGTCCCTCCCTTACTGGGCAGGGTGAGGGAAGGGGAGTGGCTTATTTGGAGTTTAACTTCTGGCTGGTGTTAAAACCAGCACACTTGCCAAATACGCATCAAGTGATCACCTGCACTAACTTGCTCAGCAGTTCTGCCAGCAGTACCTGTCTGCATGTGTGTGGTAATACTTACATTGATGTAGCATACAGCAGGAAAATGGAGAAACAGAAGCCCCTCCTGTACCTGCAGATCTCAGTGTGTCTGCACCAGTAAGGTTCTGAAGGACAGAATACACCTGAGATGCTCCATGTCCATTTGGCCACACTTTCCGCAGCTAGTTTAAATGCCTTCCCTCTGCTGAGTCACATAACACATGCTGCCATTGGAAATAGGGAGAAAGAACCCAGGAATCCAAATATTACTCCCAAATCTAGAACAATATAAGAGGCTTTTCTGTCATGGAAATCTCAGTGACAGAGTTGTGAAATTGTTGATATCATCTCCTCAGCCCAACAATGACAAGTTGGCCTGGTGAGGACACTGCTGTTCAGTTTGTCATGTGAGGGGAGAAATAGAGTTTTATAGGGCAGATGTCATAAGCAGTCAGTTGCTAGATAGCAAACATAGACAACCTAATTGCCATTAGGTCGGGAGGCAGGAGAGGGGAAAGCATCTGTAGGCCGCTGAAGACATTGCTGACACTGTAAGACTTTTACAGGAAAAATGTTACTGTAGAAATCAATACAGCTGTGAGTTACTACCAGAAAACTGATATGCATCTTCCTTCTGGAAAGCAAACTACCTTTAAGGTTCTTAAAACACCTTAGTAAGCTGGGGGCTGACAGTGGACATGTTCTACACCAGTTTATTCCAAACACTGGATTTACGAGAAAGCACCGGTTCATGATATTTCTTTCACTAGATCTTACTGAAGACATTCTGGTGACACCATCATCCACACAGGGGTATCCATTAACACAATGATATCCAAAGTGTGCTGCTACCACTGAATGATACTTGATAAATGCTCGAGGTGACATTCAAGTCAATCATAAGGATCTTTCTCAAGTAAACAAACATTTAAGCCAGAAACATGATGTGAAGGAAAAAAAAGAGAGCAGATTTCCACAGCAATCTTCAGAATATGAAAGGCTAACAAAGCACACAATCTCAGCTTTCTGACCTTAGCTTCTGAAAATCTAGAATAGTCAAATAGTAGCTTTCTTTGGCATGAGAAGCAACCAGGATACATATCCTTTCCCCAGAAGTCTTATCTTTGTTTACTGAAGCAGAGTAATAAATGGTTTTCTGATCTCTGAATTTTTTGTGTTTTGGTTTTTTGTTGTTTTTAAGAACTCCCTGAAGAGGGATGAAGAGATTTATTTCTGTTGAAATGAACTGTGCAAACCCCAAGATTCATCAGTGTAAGGCAATATTATTCCAGATACCTAAAAACTTATCTGTCTCCTTTTAATCTGTAAAGTCTCTCATAAGAGCCCGAAAACTGATCTGAAGTTCCTGCACATATCAAGTTGAGACTGATACAGATAACCATCCTATAGCTTGTGGGAGTGCATGATTTGATTAAAGAAGTGAGAGGGATACTGTTAGTACAGTCTGCCTTGAAACAGGTCATTATGATTGACCTTGGTTTTCTCTAGTAATTCAACAAGCACCTACCAAATGTCATTTGAGGTAAAGGAAGGGAAAATGGGAGGAATGACAAGAAACCTCTCAAGGCCATGGAAAAGATCTGCAAAAGCAAGTCCAGAGGAGGGCCATATAGATGATTAGAGGGATGGAACACCTCTCCTATCAGGAAATGCTGAGAGAGTTGGGGCTGTTGAGCCTGGAGAAGAGAAGGTTCTGGGGAGACCCCATTGCTGCCTTTCAGTACTTGAAGTGGGCCTATAAGAAGGATGGGGACAGACATTTTAGTAGGGCCTGTAACAATAGGACAAGGGCTGATGGTTTTAACCTGAAAGTGAGTAGATTCAGACTAGATACAAGGAAGAAGTTTTTTTAAATTAAAGGTGGTAAAACACTGGCATAGGTTGCCCAGAGAGGTGATGGATGCCCCATCCCTGGAAACATTCAAGGTAAGGTTGGACAGGGCTCTGAGCAACCTGATCTAGTTGAAGGTGTCACTGCTCATTGCAAGGGGGTTGGACTAGATGACCTTTAAAGGTCCCTTGCAACCCAAACTATTCTATGATACTATAATTTCTGGCAAGCAGAATAATTTTGCTCTCTAGCCATCCCTACATATACTCCCAAACCCATTGCATTGGTCCTTTCTTACACCTGAACAGAGGAATGCCCTGCAGCCAGCTGCTCCAAGCTCTCTTCCACTCAAATGGCACAAAGGGACTGCACAGATCCTTGCTCTGTATTTACCAGTCAACTGTGCATAACATCAGAAAACAGAATCAAAAAATTCCAGACAAAGCCCAGAGAGGGTCTTTGAGAGGCTCCTCAGTGACTTAAAGAGCTGTACCCACCAACACAGGGTCAAATTCCTGTCTTCTACTGTAGTAATAATGAACAAAGGAAATACCTGAAGGCCCAACTCCAGAGAAACTTTCAGAAGAGTTATGTCTGGCAAGCTGTCCATGAGTGTTGCTATTTTAAATGCATCCTGGGCAAGTTTGAAGATGTGTGATGAGGAGTGTATATTTTTCTGGATGGATTCTAACACTGTTTCCAGTCTCCGAACATCACCTGCAAGGTGTAAACAGAATCACCAAAACAGAACAAGCTTCCAAAACATACAGAAATGCATTATAATTGAGCTTGCCTTTGCTGCGAAATAGTACAATGTTTCAGTTATACACATTTTGATTTTATAAACCTTCCATAATGAAATTACATGAACAAAAGCTACAAGACCACAAATTCCTCTAGTGCCTGACAGTGTTAGTGTAGTACATGGCCAAAAGTCATCCTGATCTGTGAATTTTAGCAGTGATTTGTCTACTCCTGGGTTTCACAGTCTATATTGTGTCAGAAGAACAAAAAGCTGTCTCATCAGCCTCAAATCAAGCCCATCTGGCTGCTATCTAGCTAGTTTAACTACTTTTCTAGAAAATTAAGTGACAGGTTTAAGTCAGTTCAGTTTGTTGTTCTCATTTCAAGCTCCTGTCAGACTGCAATTTGAATTCCTAAATACAAGTTTTATAATCTGTTTATTCCATGAAATATTAAAAGCATACACTTAGTTGAGTACGTAATTGACAGCAATGTACCTTTGGCCGCTGTCAGCATGGTAGATGCCAGCTCACACTGCTGGGATTCGATATGACTTAGGGTGAACCAGCGGGGATACCGGTTTGGAACAACTGATGCAATGTGGTGTGGACGAGATGTATCTCCCAAAGGAGCCATAGATTCCAATACTAGCAACCTGGAATAAGAAAGAAATACTCTTTCATCAAATCATTATTATATTAGGTTACTCATAAGCAAAACTAAAGCTGCAAGAACGCTTGACCTTGTTTATTAAATGTGCAGTTTTGGGTATAAAGATATTGGAAAACCACTTCTCTTCTTGGGGAATCTTAAGTGTCCATTTGCCAAACTTGCCTATATCAGTGGGCATCTGTAAGAATTCACAGGACAATTAAGCCATTGTGCTGGTTTTGGCTGGGGTAGGGTGAATTTTCTTCACGGTGGCTAGTATGGGGCTACGTTTTGGATTTGTGGCCTTTGCTGCTTTTTGCACTGCCAAGCTGGCGAGGAGGCTGGGGGTGCATGGGAGGTTGGGTGGAGACACAGCCAGGACAGGTGACCCAAACTGACCAAAGGGATATTTCGGACCGTATGGCCTCATGCTCATTATATAAAGTGAGGGGAAGAAGGAGGAATGTGGGAACAGACTGCTGGTCTGAAACTTTCTCAGGTCTCGACTTAGGCACAGTCACTGTGTATCCCTGAGAATTCAGTTTTACCCATGGGAATTGTAAGATTAGCAGAAGCACGAAGCATAAACAATAGAAGGAGAAAACAGCAACATATCGTACCTGCTATTTTCCTGAGTGCCTGTAGGCTTAGGTTATAGCTAGCCAAGGGTGGTATATTGTAGTTAAATAATAGCCAATGAATCTATTGTAGTCATTTAGCAGCCAATGAATATGTAACATGAATGATAACATACAGAAGTATATAAAAGACACTGTCTCTTTGAATAAACGTCCTTTTTTGCCCTTACTCGAAACACTGTCTATGTGTGTGTTGCGTCTGCCTCAACAGCGACAGAGGAAGGGGAGGACATGTTTGGAGTGATGGCATTTGTCTTCCCAAGTCACCGTTGTGCGTGATGGGCCCTGCTTTCCTGGAGATGGCTGAACACCTGACTGCCCATGGGAAGCAGTGAATTAATTTCTTGCTTTGCTTTGCTTGTGGTTATGTGTTTTGCTTTACCTATTAAACTGTCTTTATCTTAACCCAGGAATTCTTTTGCTTTTACCCTTCATATTCTCTCCCCGATCCTGCTGGTGGGGGAATGAGCAAGCGACTGCATGGGGCTTGGTGGCTGGCTGGGGTTAAACCATGACAGCCATTCATTAGCCAAGGCAGCAGAGACTTTCTGCATCATCCATAGAGTTGAAGCTTTTTTCCCCGGCCTTGTTTCAGTCTTTGAACCACAGTCCTCAGGAAGGAAAATGGAGTAGTTCTCCATCATACTGAGAACATGTAAGTATTTTCCGATATTTGGAATATACTTTCTTCACTTGCATATGCTCAAAGTAAGGGAGAAGGATATTCAACAAGTCATAAGGTTTTTGACCTTGCAATAAATTCAGACATACCAAAAAAGACATTTTGCCATTTTGCTGTTCAAATATGAAGTAATTTTTAAAGTCCTTAAACTGTAGTCTACCAATAATAATGTGCATGTTAATATGAAAAAAGATACTTCCCTTTTGTTTTGTATCGAGTCAAATCTCTTCCCTAGTACTACTGAGACATCTCTATATAGCTTTATGTATGTAAAAATAAAATATATATAAATTCCCCAGCTAATTTTTTCCAAGCACAGAGGGGGGAGAAAAAAGATGCATTATTAAATCATTTCAACAAACAGGAAAAATCCTAACTAACATAATGCAAAAAGGATTATTAGATTATGAGTAACAGCAAATAGACAAAGATAATGAAAGGAAAATATTTTGTCACTTTGAATTTCATTGCCAGCTTCTATGTTCCTTTGCTGTAAAAAGAAATACTGTTGTGAATTGGTGGCTTTCACGCAATTTTGGCAAGATTAGGGAACATTATAACAAGCACAAGCATTCTTCACTTTTTTGCCCTTTCAAACATCAATTATTTAGCTAGGTTTTAGCAGAGCTACTTTGTGATTAAACATCACCATTAAAGGCTGACTCACAAAGCCTGAGTTGAAATTCAGGCTTAACAGGGAATCAGCCAAACAAAGACAAACATTTGAGTTCAGATTCCAAGTGAACAGTCAACTAGGTCACTGCAGATCCACATTCTCCAAGACTGTACTCCATATGTTTCAGTGCTGCAAGCAGAGAACTGTAGACAAAAGTGACCATCAAGGATAGCATACCCTGTCCTTGCAGACCTGAGGTGCATGCGTGAAAGGCCTTATGATCTCAGAGTCTATTGATTTCACACTGAGTGTTCCACACACTAAAAGAAGATTAAAAAAAAAAAAGAAATGGCAGCAGATGATGTTGAATGCGGAGAGGCAAAATACTGCAGAGTTGCCATCATGGGTCAATGACCTGTGTAGACTGACACTAAACACTTATGTCTGGAGAGCAACTAGCTGTCGTCTTGGGAAGTTAACTTCTTTCATAAATGTTCAAGTGAAGAAAGAAATATGCTCCTCTTGTAAAAGCATGAGCAATCATGTGGATTTCTATGTGGAAACATCTTACCCATGCCATAAAGGAAGAGATGGTCAAATTTCCCTCTTCTGATCTATTCCACCTCACAAACATGAGACATACATTCGTATTGGGTTTGCGCGGCCTGGTTTCGGTAGCAGGGGGGCTACAGGGGTGGCTTCTGTGAGAAGCTGCTAGAAGCTTCCACGATGTCCGGCAGAGCCGATCCCTGGCAGCTCCAAAGATGGATGTGCTACTGACCAAGGCTGGGTCAATTAGAAGGTGGAAACATATTTAAGAAGAAAGAAAACCAGAAATTGTTGCGCAGTTGTAATTTCAGCCAGAGAACAGTGGGGTGAGAACATGTGAGAAGAACAACTCTGTAGACACCAAGGTCAGTGAAGAAGAAGGGGCAGGAGGTGCTCCAGGCACCGGAGTTGAGATTCCTCTGCAGACCATGGTGCAGACCATGGTGAAGCAGGCTGTTCCCCTGCAGCCCATGGAGGTCCATGGGGATGCAGAGATCCATCCACAACCCATGGAGGAGCCCCATGCCAGAGCAGGTGGATGCCTGAGAGGAGGCTGTGACGCCAAGGGAGACCCATGGAGACAGGGTCCCACGCTGGAGCAGCCTATTCTTGAAGGACTGCACCCCACGGAAGAGTGACCCATGCTGCAGCAGTTTGGGGAGGACTGTTGCCTGTGGGATGGACTCATGTTGCAGCAGTTTGCAGAGAACTGTTGCTCATGAGATGGACTCATGTCGGAGAAGTTCGAGGAGAACTGTCTCCTATGGGAGGGACCCCACGGTGCAGCAGGGGAACAACTCCTCTCCCTGAACAACGGGAGAAGCCACGGGTAATGAACTGACCATAACCCCCATTCCCTGTCTCCTTGTGCTGCTGGGGTAGGAGGCAGAGCTGGAAGGAGGTAGGGGTGTGGAGAAGGTGTTTTTAAGGTTTTATTTTACTTCTCATTATCCTGCTCTGATTTTGTTAGTGCAATAAATTCAATGCATATCTCTAAGTTAAGCCTGTTTTGCCTGTGATGGTATTTGATGAGCGACCTCTCCCGGTCCTTATCTCAACCCATGAACCCTTTGTTATATTTTCTCTCCCCTGTCCAGCTGTGGAGGGGAATGAGAGTGCGGTGCGGCCTTAGTGGGTGCCTGGTGTCTGGTCAGCATCAACCCACTACAACATTTTTCCTGTTTGCTTTCTTCCTTCCCCCCCTCAAAACAACATTTAGGTTTAGTTAGTTTTTAATTTGGTTTGTATCAGGAGTGCTTTGTATACTGAAGTATCACTTTGGCGTGAATGGAAAAAGTAACCAACCTTCTTTATAAGAATTTTTGAGAAGTTTTGAGGAACACAGACAGACATGGAATAGAAAACATCTGCATCTTCTGTCACCGCAGTTCAAGATAGCAGTCCACATTTCTTAAGAGTGCCAAATATATTAAAAATATTAAAAATGCATAAGTAAATAATATAAAAAAGCTGAACTCTCATCTGCCTTAAAAGTGATGCCAAGAGAGCCATGGAGAACAGCCCTGATTATGCTGATGTCTCCTGTGATTTTACCAGATAGAAACAAACAGACAACTCTTTCTTATACTGGTCTGTTTGAGAAGTAACCTCTTTGGCTGAGATGGCAGCTTCATGCCAAAAGATGGCTGGAGCTCTCCATAATCAACTAGAGATTTGGGTTTTTCAGTGCCTTGCTTGTTTTTCCAGTTGAGAAAGGAAATTTCCAGAAAAGAAGTTCTCAGTTATGATTTGTTTCTGGGGAAAGCCCAAATACTTCTTCAAGAGGAATGCCATGCTGCCATCACATTCACTGAAGCATTCAGTGCACTGTGCAAAGGTACTCATAGATGTCTATTCTAGCCTTTCAATGTGGTCTCAGTAGTTTAGTTTAAGGAGGAAAACTCCCCACAGTCTCTGAGAAACACTTTAAGGTAGCGACTGAAATTGAATACAAGGACACAAGTGTACTTTATAAAATTGATCTTTTTAAAATTCTAATTCTGAAAATTCTAATTCAAAAATTCTAATTGTAAGCAGCAAGTATGCAAAGTTGCTTTTCATATTTCTTAGATTCCTTCCCTGACACCCACTATTAGATACTCTTGGAGGCAAAAACACCCAAACAGGCTAAGCAGACCTTTGGCCTGACTTTGATGGTAGCTATGTTTTGTTCTTATGCATGCCCTCCCATTTAGTCCTTTGAACATGGGACTATTTTCTCCTCATTTGGCTTTCTAAAGTGTGCTACTTTTGGCTGGGATAGAATTAATTTTCTTCCCAGTGGCTGGTATGGGGCTGTGTTTTGGATTTATGCTGAACACAGGGTTGATAAAATAGAGATGTTTTTGTTATTGCTGAGCAGGGCTTACACAGAGCCAAGGCCTTTGCTGCTTTTCGTACTGCCACGCTGGGGAGGAGGCTGGGGGTGCATGGGAAGTTAGGAGAAGACACAGGTGGGACAGGTGATCCAAACTGACCAAAGGCCTATTTCAGACCATATGACATCATGCTCAGTATATAAAGTAGGGGGAAGCAGCTAAGCAGCAGATGATCCCAAGACTGCTGGTGAGATGCCTCTTTCCTCATTTCCTTGCCACTAGCATCATACACACACAACCACATCAGTAAAAGAACACACACATGTGCTAAAGCTGTTGTTCAATACAAAACCACATGTCCCAGTAGTGGAATTCTAGAAGGATTTGTAACATAGAATGCTGTTTTATAGATGTATATAAACACTAATTGTACATTTATAAATTATACTGTAGTTAGTACAGACATCAATTGCTTTTACAGATGACAGAACCAAAGTAATTTTTCCTTAAACAGAACAATGCTTCTTTTAGAAAAAAAGGCTAGGTCTTGACTACCAAGCTTTTTCCCGTTTTTCAAACCACTACTTGTGTTCTTTCTAGATGACTTGTGAATACATACCGCATGGCTCTCAGTGCACTTTTGTATGCCAATTCAGCATCATGAGGTAGGAGACAGGTGAAAAGATACTTGGCAAATGTGTGCATTGGAACACTGTCTCGATGGATGACTTCACCTAAACCACTATATGGTCCAGCTGTGGGAAAGAAAAAGAGAATATCAGTCTTTACGTACTGTTAAAACTCAACTTCTGGACCTTTAGAACCCATTCATTACACCTTGAGTTAGAGTTGGTATTCAGAGACAGCTTGCTGTGCAAAAGGTAAAGTTTCATTGATATGTTTGTGAAATATATTACAAGTATATTAAATGTCATCTATTCTTTGAGACAACAAGACACACTGCAAATTGTATAGTACTAAGCACACTACCAGTGCACATACAAATGACAGAATGGTCCCAGGGCTCCATGGGGCTCATTCAGCAAATCTATGGTATGCAAAAGTAGAAGGTGATAATCCTAGCTTTGCCTCTGTGTAGTTATATTGTGCACATGAATTCCTATGCACTCTCTGCTGGTGCATAATTGCTTTATCACAAATCCACCAAAAAAAAAAAAAGTGGCTACAGTGGAAAACCAGGTATCTTTAACTGAAGTTACATGACTAATCAGTATAGCAGCACCTGATCCTTATTAATGTCTCACCTGACATTAGGCATTTAAATAACCCTTTGGTCTAGACTTGGTCTCCAGAGAAGACTAGGTCAGATCTTGCATCAAAGCTGTTTTTGTTAGTCTATTATAGCCACACAATCTTAAAAATTATATTTGTTGTGGGGAAACTATTCCCATTGTTGGGGCAATAGATTTTGCTCACACTCAGTGCAGTACTTCATAACAGCAGTGTTAAGACTGACAACAGAAATGACAATTAAAAAAAAATACATGAAACTGCTTGCTGAGTTCTGAGTATTCATAGTGCATAAGAATTCCATTTTTGCATTTTTCCTGCAACCTTAAGACTGTTATTCCTATTAATAGGAACATTGTGTCAAGCAGTTTTTTACTTCAGTGGCTAGAGGTTCAGATGTTAAACATCGCGAGATACAGAATAAGAATCTTACATTAAGTATTATCGGACAATTATTGCACAAATAGCAGCCAGCAGTCCTAGAAGTTACCACTTCCTTTTCTACTAGAGATTCCAACCCACCATACTTGGATGGATGAATGACTGTGTGAGCACACTTCTTTATTGCAGTCACATTTGTCATAGTTTCCAGCAGTGGTTCAAACTAACATGACTGATCCTTCACTGAAGCAGATGGGGAGTACTCACAAAATTTATTCAACCACTTCTGCTGCATGGGATGATGAACTCCATGAGAGAGAGAGATGGTAACAACTTGGACCAGCACAGCTGTTTCAGAAATGTTTTTGTCTGGTGCCTTAGCACAAAATGCAAAGATAAAAATCACTAGGCATGAAAAAAAATCTGAGCTCCATAGGTGGGCATTTCTGAAAGCTGGGGCTGATCACAATGGAAACATCAATGAAGATTAAGTAGGTGACAGTGTGTCTCAATCATTTTAAGTTGAAAGTCATTCAAGACTAGCTGGCATTGCTTGTATGAAAGAAGCCATTTCATGTCTTTTTGCCAGTTGGTGGTCCATTCAGAAACTCAGTTAGAAGACAAAGAATAAATGACAAAGCATTTATATGAAAATATATTCTGCCATTAACTTAGCAGTCAAGCAAAAAAATAGAACAGTTCTTGCAACAGTCTTATGTTCTGCTTTCCCATGCATTCAAATGGTAGCTACACACAGCATGCATTAATCTGCATTAACAGCATAGAAATCAGCTTAATATTGGATTAAGTTTTCTTTATTGTATCCACTGAATTTTAACTAAAAAACCACAATTGGTATGATTAGCACCTTAAATCACTGCACAGCTTTTCCACCATGTAAGCTGGCAGCTTCTGCCTAACATGGAGTAAACTGAAACTATTGCAAGAAAGCCAGATTTCTCATCACACACTAATGCAAGACAATTGTTGCACATTGCTCACAATGGCAATTTTTTAGGCAGTTTTATTAGCAGACTTTCTGCTATGATCAATTCTTTACTACTCTAAGAAAACATTAAAAGCATTTCAGCGATCAAAGTAGTAAACTAAATTATCAGAGAGTATGTCAGAGAAATCCTGCCTTTTCCTCA